>JSYW01002892.1:0-11681 GCA_000787475.1 Lentinus polychrous
CTTGGATCGAGATCTCAGCCGTGCTCTGTTCTCCAACCACCACCTCCGTCCGCAATGGCCACCCAATTCGACCACATTTACCATGGGCTTTCGCCAGAACTAGGCAGTAAGTTGGGATTACCTCTATTGGGTGAGTTTGGGTTGTGCTGACACTGACCACCTTGGTTAGAAATCCGAATCGCAAACAGCGGTGTAGCCTGGAAAGGAGAAGAAAACGAAGCAGTCACTGCCATTTCTGCTGCTGACATCAAATGGGCACAGTGGATACGAGTTGCACGGAACTATCAGCTTAGGATAGGGCTCAAGGATAGGCGGAGGGAAACATTCGATGGCTTCACGCGTGAAGTGAGTGTTTCTCTCATATAATAATACACCGTTGCGTCATTCTGACTTTCTGCATAATAGGACCACGACAAACTTGCTCAACTGTTCAAACAACATTTCAGTGTAGCGCTGGAAACGAAAGAGACATCATTGAAAGGTTGGAATTGGGGCGTAACAGACTTCCAAGGTGCGCAAAGTTTTTCCCCTCCTCCGCAGACAGTGACTCATCCGTTCCCAACACTCCCAGGACAAGACCTTGCCTTCCTCGTCTCAAACAAGACTGCATTCGAGCTTCCTCTCACTAATGTGGCAAACTCGAATATTGCAGGCAAGACAGAAGTTTCGCTGGAGTTTGCCACGCCAGCAAACACGAAAAAGCCGTCAAAAGGCGCACCAGATGAAATGGTCGAGATCAGGTTCCACGTGCCAGGAACGCAAGTGAAGAGCACTAAGGGTTCGGACGCTGGTTCGCAACATTCGGAAGATGAAGATGGCGAAGAGATCAGCGCGGCGCAAGCGTTCCATGACGCCGTCAAGGACAAGGCTGAGATTGGCCAGGTTGCGGGAGACGTCATTCTCAGCTTCGAGGAGGTGCTTGTCTTGACTCCCCGTGGACGATACGATGTCGATATGTTCCCCGAGTTCTTGCGGTTACGTGGAAAGACGTACGACTACAAGATCCTATACGCCAGCATATCGAAACTGTTCCTGTTACCGAAGGATGACCAGCACGTCCTCTTTATCGTAAGCGTGGTTCTTGTGGTGCAACGCGTATAGATGCTAAGTGGGTCTTTACCTTAGCTTGGATTGAATACCCCGATCCGTCAAGGTCAGACGAGGTATCAATACTTGGTCATGCAGTTCAGTCGAGAGGAGGAGATCACTGCTGAGTTGAACATGTCAGAGTGAGTTACATATCACATGACATGATCCCATCAAACCTCTGACTCTCCTTCAAAGAGAGGACATCCAGAAGTACGACCGACTGAAAAAGTCTTACGAGGACCCCACGTTCGAAGTCGTCTCTGGCGTGTTCCGCGCGCTGTCGGGCAAGAAGATCATCGGCGCAGGCAGCTTCCAGAGGTACGCATTGCTACTCATCACAACCACGTTAAGACACCTCCTGAACCTAGTTGTGTATATCTGTAGCCGCAGTGGCCACCCGGGGATCAAAGCCAACCTGAAGGCAGTCCAAGGAGACCTTTTCATGCTCGAGAAATACGTCTTCTTCGTATCAAAACAACCGACACTCATCGAACTCTCCGATATCTACCAAGTGGTTTTCTCCCGTCTCGGCGCAGGCATCGGAGCCACCGCCGCTCGTACCTTTGATCTCAAGATCGTCACCAAGTCCGGACCGGAGTATACGTTCACGTCGATCAACAAGGAGGAGTATGAGGTGACAGAGCAGTATCTGAAGGAGAAGAAAGTGAAGGTGAAGAATGAGATGATGGAAGGCGAGTTGATCATGGCTGGCGTCGACGATGAGGATGAAGAGATGCAAAGTGTGGCCAGCAGTGGTGAGGAGGCACCTAAGCCTCGGTTGGGTGGGGATGACGATGACAGTGAAGATGGTAAGAAATTGACATACTATCATCGTGAGCTGATAGGATGCTCATGCGCACTCTCTCTCTACCGCAGATGAGGACTTTGAAGCGTCCTCAACGGACGAAGGCTCGCCGTCCGAAAGCTCATCAGACGAAGAAGGCGGTCAAACAGCCTCAGACGCAAGCGGAGACCGCGAGCTCACCAAATCCGTCAAAGGCAAGGCAAAAGCACCGAAGAAGAAAGCACCGAAGAAAACCAAGGGAAGCGATGCAGAGGACGGTGGTGACGACGACAACGAGGATAAGCCAAAGAAGGCTGCATCGAGGCCGAAACCTAAGCCTAAGCCTAAGAAGAAGGATGCAGATGGAGATGCGGCGGATGGGATGGACGTCGATGAGGAGGATCGGCCGAAGCCAAAACCAAAGCCAAAGCCCAAGGCGAAGGATGATGAGGACGGACCTGCCAGGAAGAAACAGAAGAAGTCGTCCGACTAAGTCTCGCTCTTCGTTCCCCGTTTGTCCTTTGTTCCCCTTGTTTTTCTTCTTCTTTCCATGCCTTATGTACTCTTCCGTCGTTGCATCTTGATGTATAATTATATGCTTTTTTACGCGTTTCATTTGTACGATCTTACATACTTCCCCTATTGGTGTCTACATAGATGCTGATACATACACAGTGATGTGATACAATGAAGAGAGAAGGAAGGAGAGAGAGGTAGTGATGTTCGAGAGAGAAATCAGAAGGAGAGTGAAGGTAAGGAAACGAGGGTGAGGGGAGATAGAATGGTAAAGGTAATAAATATAACACAAAGGAGAAAAGGATATAACCAAAAGAGTGCGGTAGGGTAGATTTCTAGTTCAACAGAGAGAAAAAAGATATAGAGAGGGTGGGCACCGCCAAACTTATCACGTAGTACGCTTTGCAAGCAATGATCCGGGCTCAAACATGGCAGGAACAGGAGGAGCATCCGCAGATGCAGCCGATACCCCACCAAAGTTCACAAGCGGTTGAGCCGGACGTTGTTTCCGAGTTCCAGCTCGAGAAAGTGACGCTCCTCCGTTGCTCGCTGCAACCGAAGTATTCGTCAATACGTTGCGTTCTTGATACACCACATACGACTGCAAACACACGTCCGTCAGTGAAAAAAATCTCGAAGGTTTGTCAATGCGAGGAAACTCACGCGAGCGAGGAGGATCTTTTCCAACCAATTCTGGCCTTCGCTCTCTCCGCAGGAGAAAACATGCATATAATCCGAGGTATTCTCAAAGAACGACAAGTTGTCCGTCGATTTGACGGCAAACACAAATGGTTTGGGCGACTTGTACGGACGGGTCATCGTATATGCGTCAAAGTTGGATAGCGAACACAGGAACACTTGGTCTTTGCCCTGAAGAACAGAAGAAATCTAGGTCAGTGATAACACAGAGACGGCGAGGGATACAGAGAATACTCACATTGTCCTTCTTGGACAACCACAAGCTGTGTTCCCGAAGTTCCATCCAACGTTTCTGCCATTTCCCACGTTTGTACTCCCATTGGATCGAGCCGCTGCAGATAGGGGAGCTCGAAGGGATAGCCTTCAAGACGAACGAGATCAGCCAACGGAGACATACTGGAAGAACGTTCGCGACTTACGGTACGGCTAAGCAAGGGTGCCAGTGGCGTCTTCTTCGCCATGAGAACGTTAACGGTTTTGTCAGCGTTCCACGACGCAGAAACGTCCGAAAGCAATTCGAAGCTCCTAATAGGCCGTTCTATAAGAATTGCCCCAAATTACGCATCAGTTAACCGATAACATAAAAACGTTATCAGAGAAAGAAGATGAACTCACCCATGCCGAAATCTTGACACATCTCCCAAAGCATCCACCCACCGCCCGATCCGCCAGGCAATGCGTTCTGGCTCTCCAAAATCCGCAAGACCTCACCGGCAGTAGTAGAAGCGCTGACTTCCACCTGACAGAAGGATTGCAAGCTATTCACAAACACCCTCTGCTGCCACATTTGTACCGGTTTCGGCGGCGGAGGGGGGAGAGTCGAGAGCACTTCCGCCGAAGGCAACGGGGGCATAGGCGGAGGCCGTGATTGCGACCGATGTCCGGAGACGGAGGTGGGATCTGCGTCTTCCATACTTGGTCGTCGGGAATGTGACCGGAGGGATCGCGCGCGGTCTAATCCAGTCGAAGAGACGGGAGGTTCTCCCCTCTCCGTGCTTGGCCTACGAGAATGTGTGCGGATGGACCGGGCTCGGTCAATCGGGCGGGGATCTCTAGGAGAGTCGACACTCGGATGACGCGAATGAGACTTGATCGACTTGGCTCTATCCAACCCGCCTTCCGGGGGAGGTAGAGGACTAGGAGGCGGTAGAGGCGACGACCTCGAAGCAGAGGTCGCACTTCGACCTAACCTCCCGCCAAACTCGAGAGGCAAAGGGGGTGGGGCGCCGTGATTGTGCGACGAAGGTGTTCCCCCTGCCGTGCCAGGACGATGGAATGAACGAGAATGCTTCAACGTCCTTGGCTGAGACTCTGGGTAATAGTCTTGCGTGAAACTCTTCGGATGGTAATTGGAAGTATGAGAGGGGGGTTCCATCGACCGTTCTCTAGATATCCTGTTCGGAATCTCCGCCGAAGGTCTCCTAGATGAAGACGACCTATCAGACTGAACGCCCAACAGTTTACTGGTCAAGTCGGCCAAGGAGAACGGATTGGTAGAGTTACTGGGTAGAGTCTTGGTACGTGCTCGAGTCACAGGTTTCGAAGGGACCGATTGGGCTTGCATCATCGCTTCTTGCGTACTTGACATCCCATCGAGGTTGCTCGGACCAGGTACGGGTACTCGGGAAGATGAAGGAGGATGGGGAGGTAAAGGACTAGCATTCCTCTTCGCAGTCGTTGCTTTCCGCTCCAACCTCTCCTCTCTGACTTGACGCCGAATAGTTTTCTGCGCCTTGAGAGCGGTAGGGATCTGTTGAGCCAAGGGCACGTCGTCGTCTGTGCTCGATGTTGAGGGATGTTTCATATGACTCGACGTCGAGAACTTTGACGACCGACCATCGTTGATACCATGATGATGACGGCGGCTTCCTACATCATTGTCATCGTCATTATCGTCAGCTTCTTCCTCTTCTTCCTCGTCTGACGAAGAGGAGGCGGAAGCACGCGGAATAGTCGAGCGAGGAACAGGCCGCCGTCGACGCCATTCATCATCGTCCTCATCATCTTGACCGCGACCACGACCAGACCCACCAGACCTTCCCCAACCACCGCTCGAGTCGCCACCATTCCCATATCCCCCGAAACCTCCATAACCACCTCCACCACTCCCAGACTGATGATGATGGTACGAACTTCCACCACTCCTCTGTCGACTATAATCGCCAGCAGCGTCAACAACCTCGCCGGTACTATGAACACCGGTTGTTGACGAGGTGCTCTTATGACTCTTCACAGAGGTATGCCTCGACAACGTTGTGTTTACGCTAGTTCTCAAGGATGATGGGGGAGTGGAAGGCCCAGCTCGCGGGGAAGACAATACAGAACGGACCGAGAACGAGGTTGTCGAGTATCCAGGAGAGGAAGGACCGGAATGAATGGGAGAGGAAAGAGGTTTCGGGGAGGAAGGTCCAGGGGAGCGAATTGAGAACGAAGTGGGGGAAGAAGGGAATGCCGTGGAAGAATACCCAGGAGACGAAGGTCCAGAACGTAGTATTTGAGATTGAGCTTGAGTAGTTTGAGTCCCGGGAGCACCGGTAGTTGCGCTCCGTAGAGAAAGATGGCTAATACAACTACGCAACGAACTTGAGCGCGAGACTTTGAGTACACTGTGCAAAGAACTCGACCTTGAGCGTGTGCTTCTTCTCTCCGGCCGTTTCGCACTGGGAGTGGGAGAAGAAACAAGTGCTTCATCCTCCTTGGACTTTGAGTTCGAGGGTTGGGTTTGACTTGGGTCGAACATTGGCTCTTCGTCCACTTGCTTCTCTCGTTGTGAGACGAAAGGTGAGAATCTCCGAGTAACCTCTTCCTCTTCTTGACATTCTCCACCAACCTCGAGGTCTTCCACGGCAGAATGGAACTCATCCTGTTGCCCATCATCTTTCGCACTTGCAACAGAAAGAAGACCGGAACCTGAACCCGGAACCAGACGAGAGCGAGGACGAGGGCGGGAGCGACGGGATGCGATGGAGAGAGCAAGAGCAGGAGGAGGAGTATGCACCCTGCTGGAACTCGAAGCGTCATTTGGACCTGGACCTGAACCTATCCCACTAAGAGACTCCGCAGCAGTCCCATAGGCACTCGACGACTCCCCTTCCTCTCCCTCTCCCTCGCCTTCTCCATCTTCCTCACCACTCGAACCATCCGAAAAACTCAAGAAATCCGTCCCATACCCAGCCCCATACTCACTATCTTCATCTCCAACGAAACCATGTTCATGTTCATGGCCATGACCAGAGTTAGAAGACGAAGAAATAGAGAGATCATACGACCCAGGCATGCCCATACCCATACCCATACCCAATCCCAGTCCCTCCAACTCCGAACTGGAACTTGTCGTCGTCGTCGTCTCGGTGATACTGCTCATGGAAGAAGGCGAGATAGGCATCGGGATCGGTATCGCTACAGAGGAAGAAGAAGAAGAAGAAGGATCAAAATGATGAGAGTACGAGTACGACGAGGTGGGAGACCATTGGAGAGTTTGACCAAGACTCGAGCTGAAGCTAAGCGTCGAACTATTCCTCGCGTGTTGATGGTGGTCGCGGTAGTGGTGGTTATAGTCGTAGTGGGAAGCCGCACGAGCCTCATCACCATCGTGACACGCCCTCTGCTGCTCAACCTGATCATGCATTTCGTTTGGTAGGTTACGAATGGGCCCGGGAATGTGAGAAGAAGAAGATAATCTCCGAATAGTTTCCGCCGAAGTCCCAGGCTCGAATTGCTGTAGCTCTTCTCCGGATCCTCCCAATTCCACCACTACACGACGCTGCTGGGAACGGGAAGGATGGGAATAGCCTATCGCTTCCAAATCCATATTTGTTGCGGCGTGAGGGTGAGAAGCACTGTCAAATGAGTCTAGTGCTGCGCTGAAATCGTATTCGAGCGATTCTGCAATGTCGAGGTAAAACGAAGTTCGCGGGAACATATCCACTGAATCCCTCGAAGTACTGGCAGCGGTAGGGGAGGGAGGGAACTCTTCCTCTTTGGGCGTGCAAGGCATAGATGAGTTGGACGATGACGGGTACGAGGACGATGACGAGGACGAGGATGGCAAGGACGGGTATGACGACGATGTGCCACGAGAGGAATAAGGCAAGTCACTGGACGAGAAAGGTTCATGTTCGGATGGGCCGCCGGAAGGGTAAGGTTCTGAGAACGATCGTGTCAAGGGTGGGACCATAGACTTTCGCGAGCCTTCGGGCACTGGCTGCGACTGCGAGTCATCATCCAAAGGAGGAGTTGGAGGATGAACAGTCGAAGATGGAGATTGACTATCATCTTTTGCGATGCGCGGAGGTTCGATGAATTTATCAACAGGAGACTCAGATAACCCATCCAAATCCGTGATCAACCTCGAGTCCCGAATCGTCGTTAGTCCCGAAGGGCGTCGAGACAACGATGGTCTATGTCCTTGCGGTAGTTCTTCAGAGACGATGCGTGGCGATGGTTCAGACGACGACGGGATAGGATCATCAAACGAGGTGTCCAGAGGCGAATGCTCATCCACATCCTTCGGAAGTGTCTGCGTCTGCGTCCGATTCTCCGTCTCTCCTTCAACAATCAACCTCGAGTCTCGGATAGGTGCCAAGTTGGAAGGCCGTCTCGCGTGACTGGGTCTCCTCGGGGTTTGCGGCGATGGCGAGGACGATGCGGGTGCAGACACGTTCACATCCGATGATGCCTCTGACTCGCTCTGTTCGCTGGCACTCGTATACGAGTCGGACGGTTGCGACTCCCATGGTTCAAACGGCAATTGTGCACCGACACGTCCACGACGTACCTGAAATTTGCAATATTTGAGCTAAAAAACTGACAGGTCCAGAACGTCGGATTTAGCTACTTACCTTTGGCACGACCACCTGAGCCTGAGCGAGAGTATGCAGTGAAGGTAAGGAAGGCCGCGGCCTGAACGCAGGTCGAGTATATGCGGGTCGCACCGGTCCCTGACTGGAACCAAAGGCCCTATCAGTGCGAAACAGGTTCCCAGTGAGGAGAGGCGTAGGAGGAGGCGTCGAGGGTAAGCTGCAATCGAAAGACGAAAAGGATGGGAGTATCTCCATAGTATCCGGGGGACGATCGTCCAGCAAAGCACTTCTCGCGAGCGGAGATCGTGGCGTTGGAGAAGCAACAGACGGTTCGCGCCCGCCATCAGACGAAGGAGGTCTCAACCTGGGGAGCGATGCAGAACGGGCGCGTGTGGTCGGAACGCTAACGGTGATGACGGAAGGGCCGGCAGACAAGTTGGCGAATGGGTCATCATCGAGTAAGTCGGAAGGCGGCGAGCCTCCTGGCGAGGTAAGGGGAGTAGAGCTGGCTGTATCCGTACTTTTGTCGTCTATGGGAATCGCTGGAGGAATGGTATAGTGTGATGTAGACGCGGCAGCCGAGTTGGACCGAACACGCGTCGTCGGTTGGGTTGGCGACGCGTTTGTGGGTGACGATGGACGGAAAAAAGGGGGTACGAATAGGGGTTGTAAGGACCGTCTGTTTTTCAACGTCATACCTGGGTTGATGGGCTGGGTATGTTCGGGATAGGGATGTTGGAATCGGGAAGAGCCTTGTTCGCTCTTGGAGGTGAAATGGAAGAGGGGAGGGGGTGAAGGGGATCGCGAGCGGTCAAAATCGAACGGAGACTGTCTGTCGAACGACTAAAAGGCAACGAAGGTGAGCCCGACGCGTCACGGATGAGCATCACCAAAGCATGGCCCAAAGTGCGACGTAGAGAAGCCGTGGTGAGCACCCGCTCAAACGGCGCAGCGCGTAATAAGTATGGTTATTACGCGAACAAGTTGGCCATACACCCGGGGAGAAGAGTAAAGAGTAGAAAACGTTGAAAGAGCAGGGACTTACAGGAGAGTATCCATCAAGTAACTGCACGCACGCTTTTGATGGTGGTTGGAAATGCAGGGCGGGATTGCAAATGGGCTCTTCTGCAGGCGCGATACCAGGCGCGAGTGAGGGCTGGGAGGGCTTCCCTGGTGCAGAGAGTTGCTGGGAATAGAGGTCGAAGGGGTGTGCGGGACCGAGGGTATTCAACTCCCAGCTCGGAGGTAGTAGAGAGAGTTTGTCAGAAGGGGTCTCCATGGCGGTCGTATGGCGGAGCGATCCAGGCTCTGCGGGAGGTTGCACCTCCTCCTCCTCCTCCTCGTTTCGTATACCGACCGCAAAGATTTTTTTTTCAACTTGGGATTTGGGGGACGCCGAACGGCCAGCGACCGGGGACGAGCTCGAGACTCTCGCAGCGCCCCCTACGTAAAGGAGGGGTCACCAAGAGATAGCCTTTTCTCCGCGCGGCGTAAGAATGTCCTTTACGCTTTCAACCTTTGGGCGGCCGCGAGAATATATACGCACTTTGGGTTATTTCGAACGCAGCTCGTCGTCGTCGTTGACAGCACTGGCAGTCATAGCACTCTCGCGTCCTGGCTACAGTTGCTTCTCGACGTTGACAGCCATCGATCACCTTCAAACAGAATACCGCTTTTGGCAATTTTTCGGCCGGGGTCTTGGCCTGACCCAGCGCTCCGGCACCGTCCTTGGCTCGGCTTTCTGCGGCTTCTCCGAAATATCCTTCCTCTCAGAGGTCATATAGGGCATCATCACCCCGGATTTGCTGCAGAGTCCTCTGTCCGTAGTCCAGACCAACAGCGTCCTGTTTCAGCTTTGCAAACGTCCGCCATGTGTTTCCGGCTCAATCCTCAGCTCGGTAGATATGATATCCTGAACTCGACTTTGTGGGTCGTGTGCACAGAACAAAGCTTTCGTCCTTGACGGGCAGGTTGACATCTTGTATCGATGTCGGTGACTGGCTTCTGCCATTCCGCATGGTGACAAACGTTGAGCGTATGGCAGGTGCGCTCATGGTAATGATTGGATTCTAACCCGCTGTACAGCTACTGGCTTTGAATTTGAATCCGGACAGACAGCCGCTGTGACTCGCTGATATCTCCTCGTGCTTGAACGTAGCGGTCTATACGGATTGATAACTGGGGTGAGAGTACTTCAGTATCTCGTACTCACTTCACTTCCTGCTAGTGGCCTATCGGCCGAAGATAGGGTAGTCCGCGGAGCCCGACATTTGACCTGAACGTCTTCCAGTCATACTACTCTGCCCCAATAACATGAAGGAGACTTCGCTGAAAGTCGCCCATTGGCAAGGCACATGTCTACCAAACCGCGATCCGTACCTTACTCAAATCGTCTCGCACGGCCATGTAATATTGAGGTGAAGCACACCTCATAATCAACAATCTACTTCTGATGACTTACAAGCATTCATATGCACCGTACCAGACCGTACCTGGCTTCATTCTATGGCGGAACCACCCCCAATTCTCTTCCCCTCCCATGGCCATCTCCCATAATTGTCGACAGTCGGTCCCGCTCTTTTGTAGCGCTCTTCGATTTCAACCTTGGCACGCGTATCTCCAGGAGTATTGAGACCGAGTTCGTGCCTGGAAGGGACATCCTCGGCCGCTGTGATATGGAGGATTTTGCCCAAACGAATCTCTGTTACATCATCTGGAACTTCCCTCCCTTTTTTCCAACGTCCAGGCGCCGTTATTTGGACCAGGATAGACTGTCTCCGAGGGTTCGCAGTGGAATCAGTATGTGGCCGGTCGGTCAATCGCTTTCGAATATCCGGAAGAGAACACCGTTCTCTGGCCGCTCATTCGTGATGGACTTCTCAAAACATCGCACAATGTGCGAATATATGGTCCTGCAGGGACCTGCTCTCAACTGAGCGGGATGTATGTCATTTGTCTATTCAAAACGGATGCGCGCGGAGCCAGGTAGTCTCGTTTCCTAGCCCAATCTCAGACTCGAAGACGGTCAGGGCAACCCTTGTCAGGGCTTTATGGTCTAGTACTCACTCGCCGACTTGTTCTGAAATACCAAAGGCAAAAGAACGGCTCTGCGAGTAGCTGTCCAACGCTTTTATAATAATTATGGATAGTTCATACGGTACTGGCTTACGCATGGAACTGCGCGAAGGTTCGTTGGTTTGACTCAGCACTCGTCACCGGTTACCTCACGATGGGATTATTCTGTAGCACCCAGGTAGCACCAGTCTAGATGTTCAAATCGGACACTTCGCGGGAAAATCGTCAACAGTTCCAACTCGCGAGAAGGCTCGTTCCCGTACTGCTGCAGTCCGAGGAAAGGAAAGTTAGCAGCCCCCCATTGCGCTCTTGGGGCCTCCCCTCTTTCCTCTGCTCGGGCTGCATTCGACCAACTCGCAATGGCCAGCCGCAAAATGCCAACAAAGTATGCTGACTGGTTGAATACTTACGGTAGCCTAGACCCCGAGAAGTCCAGCCAATGGAAAGCATCCTCAACGACAACAATCCATTTATGGACTTTGCATCACCATATATAGAAAGTCTTCTATTGACGGTCAGGTCTTCTATCGACGGTCAGCACATGATTTTCAGATCCCGACGCGTCTTCTCGACAAGCTCAGAAGATGTCAGTGCCAGCCAAGGTGTCAGCCACCACCCAGCAATGCATAAAAGGCGGGCCTCCTCCTCCCAAATTCCTCAGTCCGCCTTCCTCTCTTCCCCCATCACTTGAGCAGCTGCATTTTGCGCCTCGGTGA
>JSYW01002917.1:0-12644 GCA_000787475.1 Lentinus polychrous
GTTTTGCTTATCAGCTTTGTTGCCGAACCCCTCTGGATCCTCCTCGTACATTGGAATTTCTGCACCAGGATTCCGCGCATGAAGTTCCTTGAACCATTCAGTATCAAGCATGAACGGATAGATGTATACCTCCGGTGGTCCGTCATCCGTCAGTCCGGTGTCAACACGCTTCGTCACCTTGCGGAGCTTTGACTTATTCACGGTGGGATCCTTGGCTTCATCTGTGCGCTGTTCGTGACTAATCTTGTCCAGTTCATTCAGGATATTTGTATACTACATGCAGATTGCATGATGTAAGTGTATGCTTAGGTGCAGAAAGTTCAGGCCGCAATCAGATAGTAGTACGTACCTCTTTGGAACGATATTCTGGTCTAACAATTGCCCAGACTGATACCTCTCCTGAGTCTATCAGGCTGCGTGGTAAGCCAGACCTCTCAGCTAGCTTCGACTTGAACTCTTCACATTCTTCCTCATCGTCAGTGTCAACATCAGAGATGGCATCAGACATCCATCCTTCATCTAGAACTGAAGTGACCTGGCACCCCGGATGACGACGATCGTATGCAATAGCTGCTCGGAGCCGCTCCTTATATAACTGCGAGGAAACGGCATACCTTGGTAAGTATGTAAATTGTCTATAGGCCTAAGCAGAGACTTACCATTTGCCTTCGGCTCTTCCGCCTTGATTTAGTCAGATTCGCTGCTCTTCTTTTTGCTTTCTCCTCATCCTGTCCTGCCTGCCACTTTCGCCTCCATTCACGGAAGTATTCCTTCGCGAACTGATCTAAATCGCCCTTCGTAAACTTGACATCATCGATGGGTATGGTTCGTGTCTTTGTATTCTAAGTATATTACGACTCATTATCAGCTGCACAGATACATCCCCACAGATCAGGCAGAGAACGCACCGTTTGCCCCTGCCAGACAATCTCAGTAACACGCCTGAAGATTGTGGCATTACTTGGGTATTTGACGTCTTGATTGAAGTTGAAGTGCAGGAGCTCAGGCTGCGAGTTTTGCACCCGATTCTGCGACGGTGAAGCATCCGAGTTGGAGATTGTAGAAGCGCCAGAAGAAGCATTCCGGTCACCAGGCTTCGAGTTGGAGGCTGATGGATGTTGGGGAAATGAGTTGCGTGTTATTCCGGTAAGTTCCCGCAACACCGTTAGAACATGGTCCTTGAATGATTTGTGGTATTAGTGCTATATGCATAGAAGCCAGTCTGGATATGCACACGCACCTGAAGGTGTTTACGCACTTCCCTCTGCTCTGCCGTCAACAACTCCACCTTGACACTGAGAATCCGGGGTGCGTATTTGGCACACTTTGTCTTCTTTCGTCGGGAACTTGAAGAGCTTCCCCTCAGCCGTTCCTCATCTGTGCTGCTTGAGCCTTCATCCTTTTCATCATCGCTTGTTTGGCGGTGCCGTTTCAAGTTCGCGATCTCGCCTTGGATAGTGTCCAGCTGGGCTTGAATGCGTTCAACAGTGGCAGCAAGTTCCAGGTTGGGATGAATGCCAGGTATGTCACCAGATGTTGTCCCTGACCCGATTTCAGCAGTTGTCACGGGCTCAGGAGCTGGAGCGGGCTGTTGCATGCGGTGAACTTGCGGGGGCTGGTTCGCGAGCGTGGCTTGGAATGACTGAGTGAATTGGTTGAAAGCAGCAGTAAGTTGTTCCGGAGTGAGGTTGACTGGTGATGGATCACCACCGTTGACTGGAACACGGGCCATGATGTTGTTGACTTTCTACCATGCTCATCCTCATATTTATAGGCATAGTTCCTAGTCTCCTTGGCTGCCACAGCTGCAGTGGTGACTTTCGTCATACTGTGCATGTTTCAGGGCATAGCGGGAGGTTGAAACTTCTTCAATATTCGATGTAAATACAAATAATCTTCTAAATATTCACCCCGTTTGCGAACATCTGCCGAGCTCCCTATCCTGAGTGAGACAAGCCTAGTGAAGCCATGTGAGGTCGTGTTACATGAGTTCGTAGATCCGTCTGCTCGAAACTAGCCTAATTTGTAGAAGTGATGTCACCGCAGCATGGAGAGAGATGGCGCCGCCTCTTAACACATCTTGGACAAGATGTCATAGCCAATGCTCGGATAGGCTGTAGATCTTATAAGGCCTAATCTCTACGATGATGTGGCGTTCAGTATCCACGTTGCCAGGGATACATCTGGAAGCCGACATTTACTCGGCTTTCCGGCGTCTGAAAATGAGGTCGCAGAACGCGGTGAGGGTTGGGAGTTAGGTTGGGAGTTAAGTTGGGTAGTTACGGTTAGGTGTTAGGGTTTGGCCAGGGTATATATTTTCTGCACTTGGAGGGATGTTACATGTGTGACTTAAAGTGTGACAAGGGAGTAACAAAGCAGTCAGAATAACTGAAGTGGCGAAGTCGGCTAGCCACTTTATGGGCGCCTATAAGATCATTTCGCTCAGCGAGGTTTAGTCGGATCGGAAGATTCCGATGAGGTTAGCCGTGACGGGAAAACCTCGGATGCCCATCACTCCGACTTTTCTCGTATAGACTCAACGTACCGTATGCTACGGGGATGCTTACTAAGCCGGCCGTTTCCGGACGGTACGTTTGCACTGCACGGCCGTTTGTTATACGGGCTGTCGACGTTGAGAGCCCTAGTACGAATATTCGACATCACAGCACAACCACAGCGTAAACCTCAACTAGCATCATGACGTGCATTGCTTGGAGGAGGTAGACAAGAAATCAAATCAAAGTCGCGGTAGAAGGTAGAAGAGACCAAACGGACTAAAGTACATCGGGAACGATAGCGTCATGCACAGCGGAGAGGAGGGCTCATAATAATACTACATTTAATGATATGTGAACTACGGTTCACTTCAATTACGACGCGGCATTAAGTTCCTGAGTGGGGTCAGAAGTACCAGCTTGAGATGTCGGTGGAGTAGGTGCAGGAGTATCCGGCGTAGGAGAGACGTTTGACGGAGCAAGCGTATATGGTTGTGATTGCGGTGCAGTCTGTGATTGAGGTGTGCCTTGGGCAGTAAGCGCATTCAGCCGTGGAGGTTGGTAGGGTATCGCATTCACGCGGAACGCGGGAGCCGAGCCGTCCGTTGCAGCTTTAGGTCCTGTGTACGGACGCTGCCACTGCAACTCCCGCCTCGCCGTGGTAGACTGTGATGATTCTGATGGCCGAGGCGGCTGCGAGGTGTGTTGACTGTACGATGATGGCGGAGGTGGTGGATAATACCGAGGCAGCTGAGGCTGGCTGGAAGCTACGGAACTCGACTGTTGACTATAACCAGGGTAGTACGTATACGGATTGTACCCAGCCTGCGAATACGTCTGAGAGTATTGAGACTGACTCAACCCGTACGCTTGACTAGGAGGAGAGTACTGGTAGCTCCAGTTTGCGGGAGAGTATGAATATGGTGAGTGATGCGTGGGCTGATAGTGACTCTGCGCATGCTGGTAGTAGCTCGACTGGGGGTAATGAGAAGACTGCGGGTATTGGCTCGAACCAGATGCTTGATGAGAGGATGAGGATGCTGCAGGTTGCGGTGCAGGGCTTGATTGATTAACAGGTGCCGAATACTGGGAGTGTCGTATTTTGATCGTAGGTGCTGTGGAGTGCAATGGTGCGAAAGCCACACTTGGCCCCGCATGGGGCACGGGTGTTGCGTTGGCAGAACCTACTATCACAACGGGAGAATCAGCGGGGTGCTCATGGTTCACCATGTGTATTTTATTGACATACGTTCCGATTCCAAAGCAGCTTCGGTCGGTTTCTGTCCCACGACTGTCTCAGTCGAGCCAAACACTACGCTGCCCCATTTGAACTCTCGCTTCAAGCCGCGGTCCCAAAGAACCTCTACGGACTTTGTTTCCTCAATCACACGGACAAGGGATACCTCGAACACGCCAGCGCTGACTCGCAACTTAATCCGGGTCATGGGAGGCAGACTCAGGAGGTCATTGCGAATTCGCTCTTGTTTCTGTGCCTTCTTGATTTCCAGTTTCTCCTATGTATCAAACCGAGTGTCAGATCTGTTCATACTAGGAAAGTAACAAAACCGGCTACACACAGGATTATGCATGGGGCACAACACTTGTACCTCGGTCTTCTTTATGAGCTTCAGGACCTTAACCGAGCTGTCGCGCGAATCTGTGGGAGGAGCCGGTGCCTGCACTGGAGGAGGATCGTCAACTGCCATGGCGTTGTCGGCGCTGAGAAGAGCAGGGTTCAAGGGCGTCGACTCCGGTCCTTGGACGGGAGGCTGGGGTTCGGGTGGTTGCGGTGCGGGTTCCGGTTGAGGATCAAGGAGAACAACCTCCTTCTCAACCTCACGCACAACGGAGTATACGATCCCATGCTCAGCGCCATCGCGAGCACAAGAAACGTGGAACGCCTTGGGACATTTCCCCTTGGTACATTGAATCGGGGCGCCATGAGCCTTATGCTTAGTCTTGCTGCATGCGCTACATTTCTGCAGAAGTAAATATAGGATGTGAGTACTGATATTAATAGCCAACACGGCGGTACATACCAAGTTCCACCGATCCTTGACAATTGCGTCCACACCGTAAACAACACGTTCTTTGGGCCTGTTATCGTCCGGCGTGGAAGGCTCTGAATCGACTTCATCGACCCACGTCTCAGGGATCACGTTTGCACAAGTCTCATGGGCCATCCAAACGTCGCTGTCACTGCCTTCGGTCGGGGACCTCCACGTCGGAGGGTCTACGACGCGCAGCAGACCTTCGGTGCTTGTTGAAACACATAGGCAGCAAGGGAAGATTTCGGGCTCCTTGGGCTTCGGCGGTGCGAGTCTGAGGGTAACCTTAGATGCCTTCGGAGGTGCTCCAGGCGGGTCCACTGGCGGTTCGACCTTTGAGGAAGGTTTCAGCTTGATCTTCTTGGTCTTGGGCCCTTGGTCGGACCCGTCCGACTTCCGCTTGCGACTAGATCGTTTCGCGGCTTTCTCTTTGGCGGCTTTCTTCTGAGCTTCTGCTTGTTCAATCTCCCTTTGACGCAACAGTTCGTCTACGTCAATACGAACGCTGACGCATGTGCTCAGTACAACGCAAAAAAACAGCTGATGTACGAAAGGTAATCTTACCTGTAGTTGACGCATTTGCAAACTTGGGCCTTTCGACCCAAATCCAGCCAACTTTCCAACGCAAAGTTTACGCTCTCAGCGCAGTTGAAGCCGAGATTGAACCCGGCGTGATAGCCACGGGGATAGGTGATAACAAATTCGCCAGCATGCTGAACGAGGGTATTCGGCTTGCATGATGATTGGGAGAGCAAGGTTGGTGAAGCTAAGAAGGACTTATGACGAAGGAATTGTGGGCATTGAGAGATGTCTTTCGGGAAGTAACCTAAGATGTAGCAACGCCTATTATTAGCGCCCGCCCATCCACGTTGAAGTTGAAAGACAACACGCACTCTTCATAGCTTGTTCCAGAGCGATGGATCGCCCTTGAGGGATAGCATACCAGTGTTTTGGTGCGCCAAAGTGAATGTAGTTGATGCTGAACAGGTCCATATCTTCGACGTGCCATGCGAAAGTGGCACGCCACATCCCAAAGTAGAGATACGGTGTGTTCACTCCGGGAAGGCCCTTGTCCGATTGGGGAAGGAGCCTCGACAACATAGAGGGTAGGTGGGCCACGTTCCAGGCGGTGGTCTTTTCGGTGAAAAGAGAGCCTGTCGGAGGGGTTGAGAGATGTACAGATTACACTTATCACACTTCGACTGACCTTGCATATCGGCACCGTACCAAGCCGGCTTACCGAGTCCACAATTGCGCCAGTACTTTCTTTCCAGCTCTCTGCAGAACTCCGGAGTATAGTCGAACTGAGTGGTGTTGGGTGGCAACCAGTCTGAATGGGGATCGAAGGATTCCAGGAAGGCTTCGTCCTTCGCTGCACGCTCGGCTAAAGCAGCTTCACGAGCCTGCTTTGTCTGACCACGCCTCGTAGGCCTAGACTTGGGTTTGCTTTCATCAGCCTCATCGTCCTTCTCTGTTGAAGGATGGCGCTCAGAGGCATGGTCAGCGCCTTCAGTAGGATGATCTTCAGTATGCTCTTCGTGCTCGCCAACAAGGTGAGCATCATCATGGTTAACAGCGGTGGCGTGGCCGTTCAGGAGAGAAGGAGCTTTCTGCTCGCCCTGAAGTTGAGTAACGTCTTCCACTCTAATGCCATCTTCATCCTCGTGCTCTTCCTTGACCTGCACCTCAGGCGTCATCTCCAGTTCGGCAGTCTCCGGATCGCGAGTCTTTCTCCTCGTCGTCCTTCTTGTCCTAACCTTTGCTGTTCCATTCGTAGCTCGCGCATGCAAACCAATGTCATCCACACCAGGAGCGCGTAGCTCATCCTTGGAGCATAGTTCGGCCCATTCGCGAACGCTCATAGTACGTCGTTTCTCGATGTTCTCTTGGCGGAACAAGCCACCGCGACCAAGCATATGTTGCTCGATCGGGTTCTTCAGCTTGACTTGACCAAGCTGCTTGTTCAACGGAGGGAGAGAGTCGGTCCTAGTAGACACGCGATAGGTGAGTCATAGGGGTTCGAACACGTACGGGATGCCGAAGTAGATGCGTACCATTCCTTCGGCGGGATGACCTTGACTATTCCACTTCTCATTCCCCAACATTCAATCTTGTTCATATATTGCTCGAAGTCTTGAAATTCCTCCATGGATGGCTTGAAAACTGGGATGCCCCGTTGGGCGAGGGGATCATCTGCGGGGTCGAGCCAAGTCTTGCCATCTGAGCTCGGCGAGGGAAAGTTGGCATTGTCATTTCCGTAGAAATGGTCTGGTTGTACTGGGGGCTCTGGAGAGGGTGATCTTGAGGGTGTCAGCGACGGTGTGCTGCTCAGTGGGCTCGCCATGGCTGCACGATATTGCAGTGCGAACAAATACAGACGCCGCGTGAGGCGGATTGAGGCGAGATTGTCCTGCCTACGGGGCGCAATTGCTTGTTCCAAGTTGATTTCAGGTCCAAATACGACCCTAGGGAGATGTATGGCTTGCTGGTGGATGTTGAAAATGGCGATTGTCGCCGTCGACGACGACGATCTGGTTCCAAAGTCGAGCTCGAGTCTCGGGCGCTCTCAGCCCCCGGCGTCGCGTGGCCCGCCAGGTATTTCCCGCCGTCACGATCACGTGGTATTAGTGTCACGCAGCACACTGGGCGCGCAAGTCACGCCGACGACTTTTCTCCTTGACCTTCAACTCCACCGACGACCGAGATGCAAGGAGACATAGAGGCTCAGAAATTGCTGTAATAACTACCATTAACTGAAGGTAATTTCTATCCGCGATTATCCAGTTCAACATTCTCCTGTCAGTCTAGGATCCTAGAAGCCACTGAGCAGTTCTAGTTAGGCCGCATATGTGTACTCATACACAACGTGCTGCTCTCATTGGTGGCGTGCATCGAGTCCATAGTTGCAAACTGCCCATACTGAAATATGTATGTGGCTTGACTCCATGTCTTCCAGCATTGTATGCGGCGTCCTGCGGTAAGTGTACGTCACGAATATATCTCCGGCCGCGGGCTTCCGAGATTTTGTGCATCTCTGTGCTACCAACTGCACGGACGCGGTCCAATGACTCCAATCTGTCGAGATTTAAGCATTGCTTCTTCCGCGATATTGTTCCCAACGTACTGTAACTCGCGAATTTGTTGACATCATATTCAGTGAGCCGCTTTGCCATACTATCATATGCAAACTGTACGCCGTGTTACCTCTCATTTCAATCTTCCAGGACAACCCGACAAAAATAAAACATCACATGAATCACTTCAATCAGGAAAGCGAGATCACAAAAGATTTGGGATGCACCATCCAATCCATCACTTTCAATCGCTCTCTCTCGACTCCGGTGATGGCTCAATCATTGTCTGTGATCTTGTCGGGAGCAGACGTCGTGTTTCTTCACCAATGTTCTTCACTACAAAGAACGACTGCCTTCTCTGTGAATGTCTGTGGAGGAGACTACCAATGTCCAGTTGCTGTCCGGACGAAAATACAACTCGCCGACAAATAAGATGAGACGGTGTTCCCGTCGGACATGTCAACCTTGAGCTTGCATTGCATCCTGAAACGGTCAATAGGAAAGACGGTAGACGCGATCAAACACGATTATGGCAACTGACGTTCGGGCGGCAGATTGTGCACTCAATTATCTCACAGGGTATTCTTTCGCCTTTGATCAGTTCATCACCGCACTTCGCGATGTTCAAAAGCGAGGAACTTGTCGGAGGAAGAGTGGGAATGAATGCGGGATGTGCGTTGAGGGTAGATGGTTGCTATAGCTATTCGGTGAATGTGGTTAATAGGGTCTCGGACGACTTGCCAATCATACACGCGTTCCTGACTCAAGTGGCGATTTCGTCTTCCTGGATACCGGGACGACACCTGACGAAGCCTACAAAACTCCCTGGATGGCGTTCGGGTGCAACCTTCGACATTTCGCCCTCTTCCCTCATCGTTGGCAGCAGCGAGACTGCGAGCCCTTTCTTCATCTGTTCCATTATCATTGTTGTTGATTACCTCACTTTATATGCAGGTATAGCCTCGTGTATCGGGAACGGCATCCCGTAGTGCATCGGAGGCTAGTGCAGTTCAATTGGTGGGTGCAGAGATAGGCTCTGCAAGAGATTTGTTAGCTTTCGCACTCTAGGCCACCTCTCGAACGGGGAGTTGCGCTACCGACTTGGCGCGCCTTGGACAGGCTCCCGATCGCTTCGTATATTATATTGCGTGCCGCGCCCGCTATACCTCCCCAGCGCCGGAGGCTGGGTTTCTTACTTCGTTTCTGCCCCTTGATTCCTCTCTCTTCCTCTTCTTACCCTCATCCCCGACGTCCCCCCTTCCCAGGTGTCAGACCCTGCTCCATCTCCGCCTCCTCTTCTCAACTTGTTGTCTGGCATCTATTTCGACCTTCGCTTAAGATCCCTTCTTCCCCGGGGCACCCCCGCTTTCCAGTATGCTTGGGAAGGTTGTCCTAGTGCTTTACCTGGGTCTCCTGGTCGCTCTTTGCCAGGCCCAGGACCCGGTGCACACTTTCAATTGGAAGTTTGCGAACAATGTGAGTGCTGCGATTGCTTGATCCTAGAGGCACACTGATCAACCTCCATCGCTCCTTCTTCAGTTCGTTTCAGATACTTTCGCAGAATGCCAAGATGTCCCAATCAATGTCGTCCCATTGAACGACAGTACTACAGACGTGGGGGTGCCCCCATATACTCTATACGCATTCGAGATCGGTGGTTCTCCCACAACGCAAGTGATTGGCTCTGACCCCCAAAAGCTGTCGTGGAAAGTCGATCATGCTGCAGGTTCGTGTGGCGATACCAAACATCGAGTATGAAACGATGTTCATTGACTATGCATCGCAGGTGCTACGCTCATGCTCACCATTGTCGACTCGAAGAATAACACCGGCGGTATACCCTCACAGCTTTACAGCGTTGAAAGTAAGGTTACCCGCTATCTCTGACGTGCGCCACACTAACCGAGAACTCCCTGCTCTAGGTGGTTCCACACAGTCATGTATACCAAACAAACCAGATCCTTCGTCCCTTGCCAAGCTATCGTCTAATGTCACCGATAACCTGGAGACCTGTCAGATGTGGGGACTGACTGTGGACGGGGGTACTAAGCCCTACCACATCGTCCTCTCCGCCCTAAATTCCCCAGTCATCACCACGGTTCCTATGGGCGCTCAGGACGACGTCTTCACTTGGCCCAATCGGGCTGACCCAAACACTCAGATCATGGGTAAGTGAGCGGATCATGAATCTGTTGTAATATCGTAGGCGTGAACTAACCATCGTGTTCCTGACGCAGCCTCCGTTTACGACGCGTATGTCGATTATGTCAATGTTTGTGAAATCATTGGAAGACTGATCCCGTTGGCTGTGTTTCTAGCACTGGTAAATGGGGCATCTCCACCACGAAGACGCTTCACACATTTGGCTCTACCGACTACCTCTGCCCAGGACTAGAAGCTAATTCCAAGACTAAAGCAGAAGTCCAACAACAGGCTGCTGATGCAGCTGCACAATTGGCGGCGCAACAGCGACATCACCGGACAACGCTGATCCTGGGCATCGTCCTGGGTATCACCTTGCCGCTCATTGCCATCGCTGCGGTCGGGTACTGGTGGTGGCGTAGACGTAAATACCTCACGGATCCATCTCGCGGCATCTACGACGGCCAAGACGCCAACGTGCGTGCTTGGAACCCTACACCACCTCCACCTGATCCGGAGAGCAGACAAGTCGGGTATGGAGGACCGTATGGAGGACCGGAAATGCGTGAGGGCATCCCACATCCCATTTCTGCGACTCCATCCTCAAAGAGCTTATCCAATCTTGCCACCGGTGGTTACACAGTGCCGCTCATGTCTCACGCGTACTCGCAAAGTGCACGATCCGACGTCTACACCCCTACAGGTTCGTCCTCTGCGGCACCTACCATGTCCGGTGACTATTCGACATCGCAATGGATGAGCGCCGGAGGGGGAAGTGGAAGTGCAGGACTTGCTGCAACCAATAGTGGAGAGGGCTCGCCGCTGTCCCCTGCACGGCGTAAAGCGTTAGAAGCCCGCAGCGAGCGGGTGTCCAGTTACCCATCTGCCGCCTCTGGCTCCTCTAGCAACCCACTCCCACCTGGTGCTTCTCCTGCCATGAATCCAGCTTACCACACGTACGACCCTGAAGTGCGAGCGGATATCATCATACAACATCGTGATGGTGGTGCCGGCGTCGTACAGGAGTTGCCGCCTCCATACGCAGACCGAGGTAGCAATTCACAACCATCGCCGGAATCGTAGAGGGTTCAAGACTCTTTGTTTGCGTTCTGTGTGTGATCACTTCTGTTACGCCGTAGTGTTGCTTTACCTCTATGATGATATGCTTACGACCCCCCACTATCTAATTTCTTCCCATTGTTTTTCGTGCAACTATTGAGGTCGCCGTCTTTGCGCCGACATTGTATCTTTAGGTAAAGGACTGTTCCGACCCCTTTACATTCGTTTCCATCTGTACCATTCTCCATCTATACATAGTATTCGATGGTGGATTTACTGTACTCATCAGAGCCTTGTCTCTTGTACATAGCATAGAGTCAGAATGGCTTCATCCCGATACTGAAGCGTCTTTTTGGTCTTCCCGGTGTTTCAACTGCCAACAAACTGCCAAAAGATCGCTTACCACAGGAACAGTAGGACATCTCAATAAGCATGAAAGATATCACGAAGGCGTCGTCGTACAATATCATTACAAAGTCCGGCAAGACAGGACCTATTGCGTCTGTGCACCATAACCCCGAATGCCCTCTGCAAACGCCCACTCGGTGTTCAACTTCAACGGCTCCGAGATGGTTACGCCGCTATCGTTGACAGTTGCGATTTGATACTGACAATCGGAAAATATCGGTCAGCGCAAATAGAAGATAGGGCGGTCTCAACACGGAGATGTCTAAACTTGGGCCTCACCTTATCCAAAGATCGCGCGTCACGGTAGAAGAGGACACGCATGGCATTCTCTAGAATCTGGCGGCCTTGCTCTTCCGTCAGTTCGTTCTCGCGACCTTCTACCGCATTTCGCAGAAGGGGAAGAGCGATGTATGCACCGTAACCGGTGGCAATGGTGGACGCAGAGTAAGTGGTTCCCAAGAGATCAACGTATGCGAGGAATCTGTAATGGTTCGTTCATCAGCCTTGTACTGCAACAGTGCAGAAAGCACATGGAGGAGACGAAGAAACTTGCCGCTTCCCATCCTTCTTGCCACCGACAAGAATAGAATTCCACAGAGGGTTGATCTTTGACCGTCGTGCGTACATGACCCTTGATAGATACTCATGAATCTCTGCAGGGCCCAAGTCATGATGATCAGCAGCGGTGAACTCTTCGATGATGAGTTCATCAAGAAGAGATTGGATGTATTGGAAGTCAGACATGTCCCCCGAAGCACCAATCACAGTAGACGTCCCGACCGGGTGTAAACGTTGGATGGACTTGAAGCGAGCGAGAGAACCGTAAGACGCTGCGAGAGGGTTAGGCAACGATCATTAGTCTTTGTTGAGGTGAGTAACATACCAAGGTTGTCTGCCGCCATCATAATCCCGTCCTTGTATTGGATTGCGAGGACGCTCGTTCCGGTAACAATGGGTTGCCTTCGCAAATGGTTTATATGAGTCCAAGCTATGGACAGGACCAGATTATACAACATACTGTGTACGTTGCACTCCCTCTGCAAACATATCCTTTACATTATTAGGACGTTGGTGCAGGGGGTAAGTGTTGAACGCGTCATGGTGGTCGTTACGCTACCAGGGGGTGAGAAACTACGCATTGTCTATAATTATCATTATACATACAGGGCGTCCCCAGTTTGTCGGAAAGTGGTCCATCGATATGGTTGTCTTGGAATTTGTGGTGGATAGAGGTCGAGGAGCGTATACGGCGGACGCGCAACGCGCAAGCGCGACATGCGTACGTATTGAACGCCTAAGCGCCTGACGATCGACATCAGGTGCTCAGCGCTCATCCCGTGTAGGATGAGAGGCAGTAGTAGGGCGTATTTGAAACCGGGCGCTTCCACAAGTGGGGCTGCAAACTCAGCCCCACTTCC
>JSYW01002920.1:0-13906 GCA_000787475.1 Lentinus polychrous
CCGATTAGGACATTGCCATACCGGTTCTCAATTACCACAAGCAAGGTTTCACGTTTTCTACGTCTTTAAATCCTCCGAATCTATAAGGTACTATAAGTAGTAGAGCGAGAGAGTAGCTATTCAACAATTGCAGCATCAAGATCCAGGAAAGGGAAGGGGTTAGAGGCATAGAAAAAAGTAGTAACGGAAACAGATAAAAGTTGGAGGAAACCATGTCGGAAGGGTGGTGAGAGTGGATGATGATGAATCTCGGATACTAGTGAGTCAACAAGTCGACATGGAACAGTATAGGTAACTTTGGACGGTGGTCGGGCAAAGGGGTAGGTAGATCAGGCTAAGGGCGGAGAGTGAGCTGAAGGGTTGTGAAGACGACAGACAACCAAACGATCACGCAAAAGAGACTACGAACTAATGAATGCAAAAAGATGCTATAGGAGTCCATGATCCCTCGAACCGGTACCAAGGCATATACACGATAAAAGGGCGTGATCGTAAGAAAGGTGTCGGAGCTGCTGTTGACTGCTGAACGCTTGAGGAGCAAGGACGTGAAGGTAGTCGAGTAGTCGAATGGGAGACGAAGACAAAGTATTACGGAGTGCGGCGTAGCGAACGGAGTTGAAGGCCCCATAGTCCGGCTGTGCAGGGCGGCATTACGGCTGGTGGGTGATGTCGTAGACGAATGGGTGCGAGATGGGACTCTGGAGGATTCGTTGACTGGCTCGAAACACGCGTGTAGAGAGGGGAAGTGCAAGTGAGGCGAGTACGAGGGGAGGGAGGGTATAGACATGGCTTGAGGTAAGTCAAACGAAAGGATGAAGACAAGTGGATGTGGAAGACAATGTCCAAATTGCGATGTGGAACATAATGATGGGAACGAAAACAAAAGAACAAAAGTATGCGACTCAAAGGTTAGAATTTCGAGCCAGGGTCAAGAGGACCTAATGGGCCATACTCCTTTGTCCCCGACCTCCCTCCACTCCGCTTCTTCGCATGCGTCTTTGGCGGTATCGCGGAGCTCAGACCGTCAGGGGTAGTCGGCGATACTGCACCAGGTGATCCAGCTCTCGTCAACGGCGTATACCCAGGTCCGCTGTCTGACAGCTGATACCGAGGAGCGTTCAATGCGGCGCGCGAAGTAGGGGTCGTAGGCGATGGCCGGTCATCGAATCCAACTTCGAGCATCGCTTCCAGGTCCGTCGCAGCTACCGTCTCAGCACTCTCGAATCCATTCGCAAGTAAGCCGAGAGGTGGTGGCGGATACGCGGTGCTGTTCTCGTTGTATCCGCCGATTTGCGCGCCCCAATGATCGTCTTCAGACGATGTGACAGAATACGTATCCGAGCCATCGTACTGGCTGTTGACGTCGTGACGGGGCGTGAGCAGATCCGAGTTCGCGCCCGCGTAGTTACCGTGCAAGCGCTCGAGCTCTCGTCTCCGTCGTTCTTCTCGCTTGAGCTTGCGTAACCGTGAACGTTCCCAATCTTCCCAACGACGCAAGGGAACATTAGGGCCTTCTGCCAAGGCTGCGCCTTCGCCATGTGCTTCGCCTTTAGCTTCTCCTTCTACTTTTCTGTAGACGGTGAATCAACGAGTCAGTTATAGTGAATGGATTGTACGAAAGAACTCAACGCACCGAGTCTCTCCCCATGAGAAGTCATCAAAGTGCCAGAAGGCATAGACAGGGAGCACAAAGTTCCAAATGGGCAGGGCCAACAAGTAGATCAACATCCAGAATACATACACCACCTTCCTCGTTGTGATCAAGATCAAGACAGCAGGAAGACCCAACACCGCAATGAGCAGCACCAAGGGGATGGCCTCCTCAAAATTATGAGGCGGCGCGAGGATCATGCCAACGATAAGCATGTACGTGAGGGAAATGGCGATGGGAAGGACGACCGTTCCGAGAAGGTCCATGAAGACGACAAACTGCATACTGAAGCAGAAGGTACCGCAGAGATTCCGGACGAGGACGAGTTCCATCAAATTGTGGATGGTCGAGTTAATCCATCGCCGACGTTGTGAGAGAAGAACCTTGAAAGTGTCGGGGACGACAGTTCTACACCGAGCTTGGGGGAGGAACATCATCTTACGGTTGGGGAACGTCCGCAAGAGGATGGTGGTCAAGAATCGATCCTCTCCGAGCAACAGCAAGTTCTTCTGATGCAGAGTCGTAACGATGTTCTGACTGTACTCCTTCACAATCTCCGGTTTAATGATAAGCGGCACCCAATCATCTCCGGTCGCCTTCCTGGCTTTGAGTCGGAACATGGAGAAACATCCTGGGAGACAGGAGACACCACCGAACACGGATTCGAACGCCTTCGCAAGATGATGAGAGATGAAGTATTCGAAGACTTGGATAGCGGTGACCCAAGATTGTCGTTTGTTCGCTATACGTGTCTCTCCACAAACACCCATGATCATCTGGTCATGGTGCATGCAGTTGACCAAGTAGGTCAGGGAGTCAGGGAACACCTTGGTATCAGCATCAACCTGCTAAACGTCAGTAAGCAGTCCGAGGCCAGAAGCAGAAGGAACCTACCATGAGGCAGACCTCGAAGAAGTCCGGTGTCACACCCATGAGCACATGAATCTTCCGGAAGAGATCGAAATCGAGGGGCGTCATCCGGTCATTGTAAGTGACACGGGAGAAGAAGTTCATGAGGATGAGCTGACTGTCACGCTTGCCTCGATTACCTGGTTTCTTGTCTGTCGCCGCTTCAGCCTCTGTACCACATTTCACAACCACGACGGTAGGTGTACGTCGACCGGCAACGGCTGTAGACAAATTGCGATGAGACAGAGAACAACGACAGCCGAGAAATTCCACTTACTATAGTGACCAGCATATACCATCGCCCTATTTTCGGCCTTCGCACCAGACCCGACTGCCATGTAGCTCATCGGAACGGGATTGCCAAACCTCGGATCCGCATCCAACAAGCTGACACAGATGTCCGGTGTGCTCCGTTTCTCACCAGCGCCGGTGATCATTCCGTCAGCTACAACGAAGAGCAATTTCCTTGCATCCGCGTATGTCGTCGTCGAGATGGAGTCCAGCGTTGTTCGTAGAGACTCCTCGCCTTCTGAGTAACATGTCACCAAACAGACAGCGAACAGCTCTGCACCGATCTTGGAAAGACTCATGACGGGTGCTGGAGGTTCGTTGTTGATGAGTGTAGAAGTGGATGAAGCAAGGGAACGAGCAGATTTGCTCGGCTTCGCGAGTTTCTTGCTCCCTGCAGGTCCTGCCCACGGCGCGGTGCCGTTGGGGTTGTCGATGGATACGTTTGCACCTTCGGGCATGACCGCAGGACTGATGGCAGATCTGTTCAGCGACATCGTATCCGGCGGGCCAGCAAGCTTCTTCGACATGAACCAATTGAAGAAGCAGGCCATGACGAAACGGACGAATACGAGGGAAAGAATGACAATGAGACCGGCGTATAGGACGAGCTGCGAAACGAAGCAGCCGGGGGTGATTTTGTCGATGTTACCGGCGTAATACCGTTCCATGAGACACGGGACCGCTTTGCGAATGTCGTCGTGGTAGTAGAAGAGACGCGTTCCATCCCTTCCGCTACCACCAGGCATGGACTGGAGAATGGTCCGGATAGCCTTGTCGAGATTGTCAGAAGGGATAGCGTTGGGGTGGAGGGTCATGTAGGAGTTCATATTGAGTACTGCACCGTCCAAAACAAAATAGTTCTGGAGTGATGCAACTTGATCCCAGTCATATCCGACGATGAAGGGTGTCTTCACAAACCCAAGGTTAGAGAGAGTGGAGCTGGAGTTGAGAGGAGGTAGCGGGCACTTCGTTCCAGCGCAAGGCTCTTCAGCCGCCGCGCGGAAGTTGAGGCCTTTGCAGGCAGGATAATCGGCTGCATTGCGCTGAAACAACGTCGTGATGTCTTGACCGGGACCCTTGAGCAATTGCTGGAAATTGACGCCGTCGACCTGGGGAATCTTGGTGACATTGTAGAGGACACCATGCACGCCAAGGGTTTGTGGTGTGGTACCAATTCTGGAGAACTTGCTCAGACTCTGTGCAGTCTGAGGACAGAGCACCTTCTGAAAGCCGACTGTGAGAAAGCCGACCACGGCGCAGAGGACGCAAATGATGAAGCAAAGCGCGATTTTCTCTCGCCATGCCTGGCGCATCTGCTTGTCTTTGAGACCGCCTAGGGACTCGAGGAGGACATCTGGTGCCCAGAAGGTGACTATGCGAGAGAAGATTCGCCAGGCGTCGAAGCCAGGCTCATCGGCGACTGTGCTGGAACCTGGCGGTAGGTGGGCGGCATTGGGGTTGATTAGTGGGACGGGTGCAACACTGCGCTCCGGGCGAGTAAGGGTCTTTGCGCGACGAACGGTAGTGCCAGACGATTGCGGGAGTCGAGGAGTAGGGATTGGGATGTCGGCGGGGTCGTACTTTACGCGAGATGCCATGCTACAGCTGAAGAAGAAAAGAAAGGAATGGCACAGAGGCCGTCAGAAAGTAAAGAGCGGTGGGTTCAATGCCAGCAAAGGCAGTGAGGACGGTGTAAAAACTATCGTCGTTGTCGTCGTCGTCGACAGCGAGCAGGCACTTGCAGGCAGTGAGGAAACCCGACGAAGCGCGTTCTCATTCGGGTAACCCAACCAAGCGGAGATTCAATCCTTAAACGCCCGCGAACAATCTGGGTCTATGGTTACCGTAGCCATCATCTCCCAAAGTCCTCCCTTCACAAGAACAAATTTAAAGCGGAAGCGAATGCACAAAATGCTTCTACTCAAGTAACCTTCCGACTCCCAGTTGACAGCGAACATCCATTGAATGACTTTCTCTCGATTGGCATGGTGCAACCTGTAGGCTGGTGCACTGATTTTACCTCCACACTGCCGTAACACGGCTATGCAGCTTCGCAGTTCGACAGAACAATCAATCGCAACTCTAGAACAAGATAGGACACCCTGCGTTCCTGGATTGCCTTCGGCCAGTTCAACACGCACGCACTTACACCGTCCCAAGGATGTCGAACGCAGCAGAGCAGTACTACTGTCAATCCACCATCCGCTAGTCTGATAATGGTCTACAAATAGTGAGACCATGTAGACCATTATCGATTATCCGCTACAACCTCCGTCGGAGACCAACAGCGGTACACTCCCAGTTCCTGTAACAGTGTAAGGCCCCCGATGTCATCACACCCGTTCGCAACAGGTCGCTGAAAATGGCTCAGAGCATTCAATCAGCTCCACTCAAAGCCGTATACGTCGGTATATATGTCGTTCTTGCGATATCAATTAAAGGTTTGGGGGACGATGCATAACATGGAAGCATGGGCGCGTGGCCATCATCTCGGAAGACTTGTGCTACACTTTGTCGTCTGAATGCTCCACAATTTGCTTCGCGAGAATAGCCCTTCTCAGGCCTCAGGTCTCAACGAGCCTTCGAGCTTCGAGCCTACACACTTGCGCCTGTAACATGTTAGAGCTTGCATACATTGATGAGTACAATGCCGGCGGGTTTCGAATACAGCATCAATCGCCAGAACGAACACGGCATAATCGCGGAGTCGGAGCTCCAAAGTGCAACACCGGGCCGTGTCGGCATCCACATATCAGCATCATGTGGAAAGTGTTATAGTTGGAACAAGCCATGTATTTGAACCTGGAGATACGGTGTGAGCAGTCTCGGGGTTGCTCACAAACCACCATCGACCTCTGAGAACGAACAGGTAAGCTGGTATGTTCCTGTCTTCGTGACCTTGTGCAGCTGTGCAAGAAGTTCACGGGCGTATCGTCAGGTAATCCCCGGGCGCAAAGGCAATCTCAAGGGGATCTTGATCATCCCCATATTGTTTTGAGTTATTGCCTGTTATTGCCTCGCGGTTCGCGATCTCACAGGCCCTCCATTAAAACATAATACAACGGGCAAAGTTGTCCGAAAGTGACCTAACGTCACCTGGATAAGTATGAAGGAAAGCAACCTCTCAGAGAAATCCCCCCTCCTCTCTTCCAGCCACCAGCGGGCCAGTGAAGCAAAGTCTAAGTATGTCCTGGTCATACATGGCGGCGCAGGGACTATGTCCAGGGATAGGTCTACTCCCGAGCTACGTGCCAAGTATAAGGCAGCTTTGAGTAAGGCCTTGCAGGCTGGATATGAGCTTCTCAGAGAAGGTGGTGAAGCAATGGATGCTGCTGTCGCAGCTGTCTCCGTTATGGAAGGTCAGTTTGCATTTTTGCAAGGTATCCGTTGTATCACATCAACAGATTGACCTGCCGTAGATTGCCCACTGTTCAATTCCGGCAAGGGCGCAGTCTTCAACGTCGCTGGCAAGGTAAGTACATCTCCATGCTGACTGGCGCACTTGGTTTCCAGGATACTGAGCAAATGTGCCTCTAAAGAACGAGCTCGAAGCCTCTCTCATGCTCTCCAAACCACCCTCCACACACCCTAACATCCCCTCTTCTCGTCGAGGACTCGGACTCACCCTCCTCACTCACACCCGAAACCCCTCCCACCTCGCACGCGCCCTCTACCTCGCTCCAACAACGGCACCGCACACTATGCTCTCCGGTTCAGCAGCTGAAGAACTAGGCCAAGAGTTGGGCGTCAAGATGGTTGACAGCAGTTACTTCTTCACGGAGGCAAGATGGAGAGAACACAGAAGGGGACTGGGATTACCCGAGGAACCTCTCCCTTACCCTCCTGACTCCGAGTCAGAAGATGAAGATCTGGCGGTTCCCTTGGACCAGCTGCCCACTGGGACAGTGGGTGCTGTCGCGCTGGATATCAACGGATGTATCGCGGCATGTACCTCTACCGGTGGTCGCACCAATAAGCTCGTCGGTCGGATCGGGGATACGCCTAGCATGGGATCTGGATTCTGGGCAGAAGAATGGCATGTCGAGGGTTGGGTGAGGCGGACTTGGAATACTTTGAGGGGGAAGAGTAGTAAGGCTGCCTTTGGTGTGAGCGGTACGGGGGACGGTGATGTACGTGAAGGCACAAAGTCCATTGTGTGTCTGGTGGTCTGACAGAAACTTTCCGCAGTATTTCATCAGGTTGAATACGGCTGCGACGATTGGTCGGCGCATACGGTACAGGCATGAATCTGTGCAGAAGGCGGCAAAGCACTGTATCGAGGAGCTCAAGAAGGATGGCGGCATTGGCGGTGTGATTGCTTTGGACAGTGAGGGCAATGGTATGTTGTGATCACAATTTCTTCATCCCGAACGGTACTCACTGGCCATGGGTGCACAGTTGCAATGCCCTTGAATTGCTCCGGGATGTATCGTGGCGTCATCAAGGAAGATGGCGTACCAAAGACAGCCATTTTCGATGACGACGAACTGGACTAAAGGTCAGTCTGATCTTCTGCTGTCCCGGCCCAGCCCGTGTTTGTAGATTGTACAATTAGAAGGTTCAATTGCTACAAGGAGACTATGTAGATGCCAAAACAAACATCGATTGAGGAAAAGACAAAGAACATGAACTACATATTGTACGAAACAGTGCTAGATGTGAGTACTAAGGTATGATGACAGGTTGGATATATTCAATGGATGGTGAAGCTGCAAGAGCAGTGAATAGTCGAAAGAACGAAAGCACGGAGCTCAGTGACCAGATCCGCCCTTCACTACAGCCGCCTGCAACCTTTGCTTCAGCCTCGCCTTCTCGTTATCGGCAGCACCCTCGTGTGCAGCCTCTGCTGTGACGCTTGTTGGCCCCGTACTTGGGGTAGTGGGTGCAAAGTGTACAACTTTGGGCTGCTGAGAAAGTTGCGCATTGGAATTGTTGATGGATTCACCGTCGTCTCTCCGAATGCCGACCTCCCCATCTTCGACGATCTCCACGGTTTCACTGAGGACGGCAATACGGGTCCAACGGCGATACCGGGTATACTAGGGATACCGCTTCTTAGAATGATATAGAGAGACGTTTAAGAGAGCGGAGACGCACCTTTCCCCTACCACCCTTGCTACTACATTTCTCCCACTTGTTGTCACCATACACCCATCCATCTGGATCAGTGTAAATATCTTCCTCATTTGCGTGTCCCTTCCCATTCTCTCCCGTCTTCTCCTGCTCTTGCTCAGTACCACCTGCCTCAGGAGCAGCACCGCTCAAGCTAGCTTGCCTCATCTTGCCAGCTGCCTTGATCATCGAACTAGCTGTCGTCCCTTCCTCAGGTGGACTCGGCACAGGTCTCTCCACCCTTGATATCGAAGACCCCTCTTTATGCACGATGACTCGCCATTCTGGCTCTTCCCAACTCCACCTCGCAGTCCTTTTTACGCGCTTGTTACCTTCACGCATGTACACGGTGGTAGGCGCAGGTAAAGAGAATGCATTAGGAGGTGCGACGGGCTGTTGGGATGCTGTACACCATGAGGGACGTTCCCCTGGCAGCAAGGCAGCCGTCCAGTCCAAGCCCATCCACCATCTTTGGTTCTCGTATATTGTAAAGAGGAACCGAATAGAATTTCCTGATTTACCGTCGGTCTTTGTATTGGAAGATACGGCAACGGACTGCGATTGCGGAGAGATGGCTTTGGGAGGGAGAGGTTGTCCAGAGAGATACGACCAGGCATAGTAACACCCCCATCGTATCCATGCGCTTCGCCAGAAACCACGCCTGATGAGCGCTGCCCAGCGGGCGCGCCATGTCAAGACTATGGTTCCCGCTACTGCAATGAGAATGCGTAGGCGGACGAAGTAAGTGAGAACGAGGTACGGGATGTATAGGCTGGTCAATACCCGGAGGAGTACTTTGATATTTAGTGTATTAGTGTAGGGGGATCTGAGGAGCGTTGCGCGGGGGAGCAAGTTGTGGATGACGGTCAGGTCCGATATACTCTGTTGTAGATTGTCTTCCGTGACTGGTGGCGGGACGTTTTGTGGCTTATACGTCCACCGAGCAACAAAGAGCACCACCAGCATAGCTATAGGTAGCACATACCTGAAGGGCTAATGGGTCACCTATGGCATACGAACGTTCCGAACACGCTCACCGGAGTGCGCTGTCACTCAATAGACACGCAGCCCACCAAAGAGCCAATGCGAGCCAGCTCTCCTCCCAAGAGCTCTTCCAGCTCACAATCTCGATGGCATGTCGTATCCTCGAGATGTACGGTCCCAGACCGACGAGGACAGACACAAGAGGTGAAGGAATCGTGTTCAGGAATTCCGTCAAAGGAACATCTTGGATTAGGGTGGATGTTTGAGGCATGATATGGATCGTCCAAACGGTGATGGTACAAGTATCAGAAGTCCTGTTGCGTATCGTCAACCTCAAGCATGGTTTTTGAATTCAACGCTGCGGCCAACGTCGAGGTCGGACGACTCACGACGGAAAGGCGTGCGCCTGAAAGTCTAGCTGTGGACGTAAGGTTCGTCATTGCGTTTGCGTAAAAAATCACGAGCTTCAGCACCGCTGGCGTCGGCAAAATTGGAGTTCGATTCATCCTTTGAGCTCGCCGCCGTTTCAGACGACGTGGACGACGATGGCGACGACCTCATGGAAAACGGATGCTCAGGGCATTGCAACGAGGAAGGCGCATGTTCGCCTGTTGCAATTCGCGTCCGTACTGACGTGGTTCCTCGGGGCTGCGCTCCTCCTTGCGGCCTCTCACTTGCCCCTATTTGACTCATCTCCGAAGGTGCTACTAGATCACCCAGGAAGGAAACTTTCTTGGTACTTGGAATATCCCCTCTTGCGTTGGGATGCCTTTCATTATGGACACATTGCCAGAGAGGGGTATGTCTATGAGTATGAATGGGCTTGGTTTCCAGGTTTGCCCATCCTTATGCGCACAGGGGCCAAAGCTCTCTCCTGGCTTCGACTTTCAAGTTCGGAGGACGTACTCAGTTGGGGGAATGTCCTTACAGGCGGTCTGCTGCTCTCCTTGTGCTGTGGAACATCCACGACTTTGTATGATCTCACTCTGGAATTGTCCGGGTCCCCGAACATCTCCCTACTATCCGCCGTATTATCTCTACTTCCGAGTAGCCCAGCGACACTTCGGTTGGTCCCTTATACCGAGCCGTTTTACACATATCTCTCATATCAAGGTTCGTTGGATTCTCTCCGCTCTTATCGGTGCTCAAACTTTTCCCATCAAGGAATGCTCCGTTGCGCGCGGTCACAATGGCTACCGGCCACTATACTCTTTACTCTTGCAGGAACCTTCCGGTCTAATGGGTTCATGCTCAGCGGCTTCCTGCTCTGGGGCCTCCTCGTAAAACCTATCTTGGAACGACGAATGGTGACTGTTCAAGCTCTGATAATACATTCACGTCTGACGCGTTTGATTTTTGCAGCCTTCGCCGTCGAACCTCCTCAAGGCAACTCTATTCACCGCCCTGACCTTTGTTCCTTTTGTGTATCATCAATACTCTTCATTTCAGAAGTTTTGTCGCGGCCATGTGGTTCACATACCCTCATGGTGTCTGAGCGTGCCGCCGACCATCTATGCCCACGTCCAGGCCAAGTATTGGAACGTTGGGTTTCTGCGCTACTGGACACCGGAGCAAATTCCCAATTTCCTCATCAGCATCCCCGTCCTAGCTCTTTTGCTATGGTTCTCTGTATTCCACATCCGAACTGTACTCATCCCCCGATTCGCTGCGCTGGTTAATTCGTCGCCTGCCATCCATCCGGCGAAACACTCCCCGCTTCTAACCTCCGAACTCACCCCACATGCTATCCATGCATTTATATTCACCAACATCTTACTCTTCGCCTCTAACACGCAAATCATCTTACGACTTGCGGCATCGATGCCATTCACCTACTGGGCTGCTGCGTATCTATTAATTGAGAGGCCTTCGTGGGGGAAGTGGTGGGTTGTCTGGAGCGTTGTCTGGGGTTCAATATCCATCATACTCTGGGCGACTTTCCTTCCTCCTGCTTAGAGAAATGCTAGCCTCCACCCCGGTTGTACCATCTGAGCCCTCCTTCATACCGGGTGCATCTGCGGGAAAGCGCCTGAATATAGATCATTGTAAATGCAATGTCTACCATAGGACATCATTCGCGCGGACGTAGAACAGGCTGCCCCAGGAAAGCACGCACGTGTCTCGACGAATTATTCGATTGTACCGCAATAACCTACCTACCCATGTACTTTCTCAGTACGTCCCTCCCCCGTGACGTATGTCCCTGGACGTGTCGTTTCATGTACCAAATTCGCTTCCAACTCGGTGGCATATATCTATCGTTCCCTTCTGCTCCGGGTTCAAAGTACAGAACCCAGCTCGATTTTCTCAGTAGGCATGGACTACTGCCCGTCTGACCCAAAAGATGGTTACCATCTTTCCGGCAAGACACAACACCCCGTCAACTACTCTCCTTCCCATGGAGAACCATCTCGTTTTGGTTTGGTTGGTGGAGGCTTTGGCTTACACGGCTGCACACCACTCATCCCTATCGTCGGCTTGCCTTCCAATGGCTGAACCTCCATCTCCGACGTATTCAACGGACGCGGTCGTCCATCTCGTTTCCCTCGATGTTTGAATTTCGGTGTCGGCACCACCGGCAGTGTGATGCTGCGTGTAGGGGTTGTAGGGGTATGGGGCGAGTGCGGGAATTCCAGTGCGATGTCGTCCACCGTTTCTCTCGGCTCTTCTTCACTGCCCCTGTCAGAGGGGTGGTCGTGATTGTCTGTTCGTGGATTGTATATCAAGATGGGTGGAAGTTCCACCGATTTGGAGCTCGATGCCCCGGATTCTTGCGACTCAGTCGTTCCTGTCTGCCGCGTGAGTACTGCGCACTCGGCAAGTTAGCCTTTGCATACCTGGAGGGCTTTGAACTTGTGGGACATCAGCTTGCACACCCTGGTAGATGGCGGTCTCGTTGGCCCGCTCGACTTCGACTTCCATTCTTTCTTCCCCCGCCGCCGAGTCATCTACATCCATCATCACTGCGACAACTTGTCAGCATCGAATCAAGCCGTTGTCTCCAAACAGCCATAATCCTCACCCGAGTCCTGCTCGAAATTGGCGTCTGACATAGCTGTTTATTGGGAGATTTCGACAGCGGGTCGATTTGATTGCACAGTTTAAATGGTGTGTCCTTCACGCTATATACCAAACATCAGTATGTTTTCTGCCGGGGTCGGGGAATTATGCGGCTTACTCACTGGTGAAGGTACCTTGTCAGCAGAGTGATCAGCGCCGCGCCTCTCAAAACTGTGTTCGTCGTTCCGAGTCGTTTCCAAGGCACCCAAACCCTCTTGGGGTATAGGCCTGCTGTTGATAGGTTGTGGTGTGTTTAAGCTTACCCTGGATGCATCCTGCCAAAGCATTACTTATCTATTTTAGAGTTTGTGCGTCTAAGGACCTGTGTCCTCCCGAAGAGGACGGGAGATTCCGTCATACTTCTCGTCATCTTATTAGGTTATGCGCGAGCTTTGCGCAAATTCGTCTGCTGATACTGGCTTGGAACATGGCCAGCTTGACCTTCTGAAGATCAAGAGCTGTTCGCAAATCGATGCTTCGACGAAAGCCGGTGCGCCGGGGTACGGCCACAGTCCATGGTCTTGACAGCCTGAGATCCAGCATCGGTGGCTTTGATGCGATCTCAGCCAACGGTTTGAGAGGTGTCGAGGAAAGGAATGTTTAGACGTTCTGGGACAATGGTCAGTCAGATTACAGTGCATGTCTTATTGATTATAGTTCCTCATAGCCTTTCCTTCGTACCTGGATCCCCGACATTGACACATCATGAGCTACAGACAGCACCTATCATATGCGGTGTACTTTACACTGCGCATGAGATAATGAGACGTTGACGGATCAACACCGAGTCTTATGCTATTTCGCTCAGGAAGCAGCGTCTGGCGAATAAGTAACCGCTAGTCCGCGGCCGTCACAGTGGGCTATGGATCCTTGGAGAATGCAAATTGACTTTCGCATTCGTCCTTGCAGATCATACGACTTTTCGGTCATGCACTGACGTGCATGACACCGCATGCTAGTATTATGGTATCTGCGCCATTCCAGCGAGCTTGACGGCCTTTCTGCGACGTGCTAGACTTGCCAGGTGTATAACTCGACTCGCACCACGTTGAATCTCAGCACTTTCAGCAATAGAATCATCGTGAAGGCATCCTGGCTAGTTGTTGATGCCTAACGGCTTGCCTCACCAGCTCAAATTCAATATCATCACTCTTCTGCCGATTCTTCATCATACCTGCGAGGCGTCACGAGGAGTTGCGGGAGAAGGATATCAAATTGTCTAGTGCGGAAGCAACCGTCAACACTTCTGGTGGTTGTCATGAACCGGGTCCCGAACGTCAATGCGGTCTATCACCGCTCCTGTCTTCTTCGACATTGTTCACGATGTCAGCCAGGGCCCGGCATACTAACAAGCATCCGGGTGGTATGATGTTGCCCCGTCAGGCCTTCAGGCCCTAGCTCTATAGGGCAGCAGATGATGGCAACCAGGCAACGGTCACGGCGGTAGGTACCCTCATTGAACTCTGCATATCAAAGATCATCTGCATGGTGCTGCCCCGTTAAGATGCTCCAAGATGAGATTGAAGACTGCCTCTTCGGGAGGTTCAACATGGACCCACCGTGACACACGTAACCTTTCTTGGCTCGTAGCATTCCTCGATATCAGTCATGCCTCTGAGTGCTGCGGGCTCCTTGGGTACGGACAGTTTTGCAAAATGCTGAAACGCCGACCCAGAGTGCCAATTGGGCATTAGGAGTAGTTTCCGTGACATTTGTACGTCGTCACCCCAAAGGGGGCCCCGTAGCAGGAAGCAGTGCATGCAAGTGCATGTCCACAACTTACAAGCAGGCCCGTACTTTTGTACAGCGGCTGTAATGCTGCCCCCGGATTGTGTAGACACTGGGGCCAGCCAGACCGTCTCTGCAGTGAGGATTTGGTAATAGATATGGTGAAGAGCT
>JSYW01002923.1:0-15187 GCA_000787475.1 Lentinus polychrous
ACCGTTCGAAATGGTACAGTATTGCCAGAACGGGAAGGAAGTTCGGAGTCCGCCTCCACCGGTGCCGCGATGACGCTTGGACGATGATCACTCAGAGCGGCACAAGCATGGCATGGCTTGGGCTCAATACCGCTCGACATAAAAAGCCCCTCCTGCCCGCCGTCGGCCACGACGCTCTTGACGCATACCCCCTCATCGTGCTTTTTGTTCGAATATCTCTCCGTTGCAAACCACCACCACAGTTAGCTGATATAGCGGCAATGCCTGCAAAGAACCGCGATGAGCAGGCCCTTCTGCGCGAGTTCAGAGAACAACTCGTCAAGGAGGATCTTTTGCACGAAGGGGACTCTATAGGCACCGATGACCACACATTGCTGTAAGTATATATACCTATGGCTGGTGCGAAAGCTCACTGGGAGAATGGCGGGCTGATCTCGTGGGATCTCGCAGTCGATACCTGAGAGCCCGCCAGTTCAATTTGAAACAGGCCAAGATCATGTGGAAGAACTCTTATGAGTGGAGAAAGAATGTCGAAGGTGTCGGCATTGACGAGCTCTATCGAAAGATCGATCCTTGGGATGTGCGTATGGAGACTCGTCAATGACGTCGTCGCTCAACGCTCACATTGATGGTTCAGTATCCCGAACGCGAACATGTATTCAACTGCTGGCCTCTGTTCTTCCACAAGGTGTGTTCGTCTCCCATGGAATAGACGGGATACAGCTAATGAACACCAATCGCAGACGGATAAGGTACGACGGAGTCAGGCAGTGTGATAGGAGACAAATACTGATCCGCATCAATTGCATTCAAAGAAAGGCCGTCCTCTAAACATACACTACCTTGGCCACATCAATGTGCCCGAACTTTACAAAGGCATTACGCCTGAACGTTTTTGGCAAACGTTCCTTGTCAATTGCGAGGCTTTGACCAGAGAAGTTCTACCTGCCACTGCCTATGTTCAGGGTAAACCCGTCGACGGCACCTTCGTCATTGTAGATCTCAAGGGCTTCAGGTTTGTCTGATCGTTACTGTCTTGTACCTTAATTCACCAGTTATTCAGCCTGTCGCAATTCTGGCAGTTCAAGGACGTTGCCCGTGCTGCCTTCCAAGTCTCTCAAGATTACTTCCCCGAGACGTAAGCCTGCAGTTTGTTTATTGTTGTGATGTCTCTCTTAAATGTCTCTCTTAATGATGATCCAGAATGGCACAACTCGCCATCATCAATGCTCCAGCGTCGTTCACAAGAATATGGGGTTTCATGAAACCCTGGCTGGCCAAAGAGACCCAACAGAAGATTGACATTCTCGGTCCTGACTACAAAGAGGTGCTGCTAAAGTGGATCGACTCCGAGAACATGCCTACTTCCCTCGGTGGCACGTGTACGTGCGAGGGACTCGGCGGTTGCAGGCTGAGTAATGTCGGTCCGTGGAGCGAAGGTAGGAAAGAAAGACGGGAAAGATGGTTGCGCGGAGAGGGCCCGCTTCAGTTGGGCGTAGACTCGAACATACCAGCGCAGCAATCGTCTGATAAGAAGTCTGACCCGGCACCTGTCGAGCAATCCCAGGAAACCTCATCCCCCAGCAATGAGCAAATTTCTGAGGCTGTATCTCAATCCTCCCCCTCCCCCTCATCCTCGTCTGTGACCCCCTCATCAACTACTGTACCCGACCTTACGCCCACAAAGGCCTTAGCACAGACTCCGTCTTTGACTGTCCCAGAAGAATCCTCTCAAGGCGACGCCGAAACGACTTCTGACCGCAGCAGCGCACATATCGACTCCGGCGCTACCTCAGAGGAGAGTTCACCAGCACCGTCAACTCCCGTGCACGAACAAGACCGACACGTCGCACCCTGGGTACGGAGTCCCGTCAACGCCGAACCCGAACATGTATTAGCGGCAAGAGAAGAGTCGTTACAGCAAGTCATCGAGAAACACCCGGAAACGAGGCAAGTGCAGAGTGGCGACTTGCACAAGGATCCAATAACAATCCCGCTTTCTTCTTGATTTGTTTTCTCGCTATTCTTCTAGTCATACTACTCCTTCCGTCATTGCCGCTGTCAAGACGTCTCCAGATTCGTCGTCATCGTCGTCAACATTGTACAATTTCGCACCAGTATTTATAGTTTCTGTTGTATTCTTATTCGTTTATTTCCCGTTAGGTGGGTGAGAGTCGCCTGTATGCCATAGGAAACGGGAGCTTTCTTTTGCATTTGTGTATGAATGGTAGTATTGTTCTCTCCACTTTGTATATTTGCAAATAGGTTCGCACCACGGATGTCTTATAATATTATGCATAATGCTATGTACTCATGAACGGAGTTACACTATGACGGTATAAATCCAAGCGAGAAAGCATCCAGCCCTCGTGGACCCAAGAGTTTCAAACTGCCAGAAGGTTACATCACAACTTCCCTCGGATCCCGGTTTGCCAGATCCCTGTTTGCAGTTGATCACGCTCGAGCATTGACCACCATTGCGAGACAGTCTCTACCACGAAGTCTGACATCTGCGAACATTGTTCAGTCCGCGCTCTAGATCTGGGGGACAGGCTACACGTTCGGAGCCACTTACATTCGTGAAGTTATGGTCTGCGTTCTCATCGGCGAAGCACAGATTATGAGTGCCCGGGGATCTTGCTCCAAATGCACGGGCATAGATGACAGCATCGTAACTGAACCATAGAGTTCGAGCATCGTGCCAGTGGACGATGGATATCCGGGTCAGAGTATGATACACCTTCTCTTGCGAAAGAAGTGCCACTTACGGGGGTACGGGGAGGTCGTTTATAGCGTGTATAGTCAACACATGGGTATTCTTTGGAAAATGATCCCATACAAGAGATGTATCAAATGTCGTGAAGTCATGCAAGTCGTCGAGGGTGATTCTACCATATATGTAGCTGTTATCCAGACATTCTTAGAACGATGGTTTGCATCAATGAGACATACCTCGCAATAAACTCCTTTTGAGCGACTACTGCTTCTATATCGTAGAACCCTTTCGTCTTGATTTCTTCTTTCCATTGTTCAGGGATCGCATCTGGCGACGATGTCTTAGACCATGATCATGGCATCACTGTGGATTGCAGTAAGCGACCCACCAATAGCTTTCTGAGGGCTCACGGGGTAAGTTGCAGTCACAAGGCATTGTGAACGACTCACCTCCATTCTATATCGTCCAGCAACGTTGACAAACCCTCGAACAATCTGACTATATTTCGAAGTGCACATCCATCGAATCGCGCTCATTACCGCAGTCGAATGTCCGACAATGAGGTGAACAACGTAGCCAAACCGTTTCGCAAGGTAGTCGACGACAACCTCTATGTCCTCAGTCTCTTGGGCGAACGCTGTGAAACGCCAACGTCCCGTCGATTCATGGTTGCCGCTGTGTGAAATCGGTAAGACACATCCTCATCCGTAAGTAGAAGTAGGAGCTGAAAGTGAAGATGGCATACCGGAAGTCAAACCGGAATGAATCTATGGGCATTCGGAGTGCCAGCGGCTTCAGGAAAAGAACATCCTTGTGCCTACCGTTCAGTGTCAGTGGGCACTCGACCGGATCAATTAGCAAGATTTTCTCTTTTCAAAGCTTACCCAAGCCAGCCATGGCAAATCTGAATCGGCAAGGTGTCCAAGTTGATTACTTTCGAGTACTTACGAGTGCCGTTAGGATGACATACGTACCAATGCGATTCCACGTCCGTTCGTTGGGCCAGAATCGACCCGCCGTAATGTGCCAACCAACGTAGCACCTTTTTCCTGGGTGTGAGGAATGCGAAGAGTGGATGAGGTCGACATTTCAGCTAGTGCCAGAAGTACTAGTGACTACAGTTTGGGTCTAACAACAGTTCCTGGCGAACTGCCTTGCATAGACGTTGTCTCGGCTGAAACCTCACCCAAGCTGTGCAGTCAATAGAGGCGAGACGTTTGCGAAGCATCATCAACATATGAGTCAGTACGTGAGTAGATCATACAGTACCGGCCAGGATGAACGTGAAAGCAGGTTCATGTTCATGCATGATGTAGGGACGCCGATCATGTCGATCATACAAAATTGAAAAGAGAAGCCACAAAAGCCTGCCAATGCATAGTGGAATCAAATACTAGCTTCTTACTGCCAGTGGAACTGCACAACGTCTGGTTATTCAAGTGTACCTCATAGTCACGGGGAGAATCAAATCTCCAACTCAGCGGCGGAACCCGACTCATTCCAGTCGTCAATCTCCGCCCAGAACGCGAGTCGTGCTCGAGTTCCCTGCCACCGCCGCGTTCGCACAACCAGACGAGTCTCGAAGACTCGACGCATTGAAAACGGGTATATCATTGCCAAGGTACACTCGCTCGAAACTCATCGTAGTACACTTGCAATGCGCGTGTGCATGCGCATGGACACAGCACCTGCTTAGCTCGTAGACGTTATGGCGGATACGAGGTTATCCAACGCGGCAGCCTGACCCCAGCCTGTGTAGCCTTGCGGTGGACCCGTCCAGGAGGAGGAGTACGTTGAGTCGTTGGCGGCGAGCTCGAGGATCGCATTGTACTGCAGCCAAAGAAAATCGTCAGTAACTGACCTCTACAGAGCAAAAGGTGGTGGAGGGGGCAATGCTGCCCGTTATACGGTGAAGGCGCAACTGACCTGCACGACGAGGTAGCTATGGATGAGCGTATTGAGGGCGTTGTTTCCAGAGTTGAGGTACAATTCGTTCAAGGCGCGGACATAAGCGGCTGAAATCAAGCATCATCATTGTCAGCCACAGTGGGCAAGCCGAGTTGAATAGAAGGCTTACACTTGAAGTATACCCCATCGTTGGCCTGTTTGGGCGAGGCACCCTCGGTGATGACGCCATTGCTGCCTTGCCACGGCCCGTTCTTCATCGCCGCCGCCGCAACCTGGATCACCCTGTCAATCCGTCAGTCTTCGCTATCCACGATGGAGGGGAGCAGACTCACTTAGTGAGCCAGCTCGAATCCTTAGTGACGGTGGCGAGTACGGAGGTGCCCTCGATGTACTTGCCGCTGTTGTACGTGAAGAGCCACGAGTCGGGCGAGCGGGAGCAGTCCTTGGCATGAATGGTGTCGAGCACAATGTTGTTGGCGTTGGTGTTCGCGTTCCGGATCCAGTTCGAGGCAGCGATGGCCGCATTGACATACTTGCTGTCCCCTTTCGCCTGCGCGAGGTACGCCGAGAGTGTAAGGAAGAGGCTGTTTTCCTCCATGAAGCAGACACGATAGCATCAATTGTCATAAGCCAGGACGTACCCAGTCGTTACAGAATTCATAGCATCGTCGTTGTTGACGGGCCGCCAAAAGACGGCGCCTGCGTTAGTAACGCCATTGCACGAACCTCGGATGCTGAAATTCTTGGCGGGGGTGCTGCCAGACGATGCCTGCGCGGCCGTGACTTGGCTGGGATGACACAGGTCAGGGCTCCGGGTATGCCAGTATTGTCCACCAATGACTTACAATGGTAGAACCGCATTCCAAGTATCTATGGCGTGGTTGAGCAAGTTGGTATCACCGTACGCACGATATGCGTAGTATGCTGCAGTTGCCCACCACAATGCGTCATCATTGTAGCCGAACTACGAGGAGTTCATTGTATCATCTTTTGGAAGTCGGCTTGAGAATGACTACGTACTTGATCAAAATGCGCGTACTGGCTGAATGCCTTGTTCAGACCATTGGTGACCTCAGTCTTGTACGTCGTCGTCTTGACGAAGTGGTCATAGTTGGCCATGGCAGAGTACACCGTGGCGGCCGAGCCCCAGTAGCCGACGTCTTGGAACTCGGCGTTCGATAGCTGCTTGCTGGCAATGACATCGATACCAGCCTTAGCCTTCTGCTGGCGCTGCTGAAGGGTGTACTTATTGCTGAATTCCTGATAGATTAACGAGCTCAGTACACCACCCAGTGTCGTGCAACGAAACGGAAAAAGAGACGTACACGCCATGCAGTAGGCACGCCAAGGTCTTGCGCGCTTGCTAGCGCAAAAAGCGCGAGGACCGCGAACCCACTGAAAATCATGGTGGAAGGGAAGGTAAGAGGACTTGATTGCAGGGCAAGTTGCAAAGACAGTGGTCGCGTTTTTTTGGGCTATATATACTATGGTGATACATATATCATATCGACCGGTGGTGGAGGCCGCATGACGGGAGATCCACATGCTACGAAGGCGATACTCGACTTCTCCTGTATTGATGACGACCATGAGAGCATATGAAGAGCTTGATTGGAGTCTCTTACAAAGAAGTCCTGACCAGGCTGCCACGGCATCCGAAAGTGAAGTAACTGATCTTCTGCCAGTTCCAGTGGTCATTGTAGTATACGTATGCCGAAGCTGGGCTCCTCAGTCACGATGCTAGTAGTGTACTTACACGACAGACGAAGTTGCCAATGCCAATTTCGCGGCACCGGTTCAATTTGATGTAGATTTGGAAGCCTGCAAAGGGGCACGGGTCGATCAATGAGAAAGAAGATGGATACACGAACGGTGTTGCAGTCCGAACGCTGCAAAAGAGCGAAATCAATCAATGCACAGGGGTATCGGAATACTACTTTAGAAAGTAGGAATAAAGTCCTGAATCCTGTCCCTAGCATCTTGCGCAATGCACTCCGCGATCCATGTCAAGCTCCGAATCTCCTGTTCCTTCAGTTTCAGATAGCTATAGAAGATGGCATAGTGGAACTGCTGCAAGAACGCCTGCTTGTTCAAATGCACCTCGTAAAGGAAGAATCGATCCTCCAACTCAGCGGCGGAACCCGAGTCGTCGTCAATGTCGCCGAGAAGGTGAGTGGTGCTCGAATTTCCGCCACCTGCATTAGCACGACCAGATGCATTCGACGTATCGAAGAAAGCGCGGTATTCGGGTATGTAATCGCAAGCGAGTTTGACTTGCTCGATGTCGTCTGCGCGCGCGAGGGAGTTATTCCCGTCTGGGAAGAGTCGACCTATGGTTGGGAAGAGCTTGGCACGTTGTTCCTTGCTCAGTTCGGTACCGAAGGAGTTGATGGTGATGTTGATGCTCCGACGATCCGCTTCGAAGGCTAGGATGCGTGTCATGGTCTCCGCCGTTGGACCACCAATCTTCTGACAGAATGCAGTGAAGTCTTCCAGGTAGGCTTTGTACAGGGTGTTTCGGATGATTTCAATGTTGAGGTCGTCAAGGTCAGAGGCGGAGAGACAGTCACGGAAGTATGGTGCTGCGGGGTTCAATTGGATGTCATATAAGAGGAAAGATTCAGAAGGGCACTTAGCACATACCTATGGGTGTTTCTACGAGAACGGTATGGTACAATTCGTCGACGTTGCTGGCGACGCACAGGGCTGGGAGGGTATCGAATACACCTAATGGATGACACCGTTCAAGCAACTCCTGGGTATTACGTTCATGAACCGTTCCGGTTACGAGAAGGATGACATTGTCGATCATGTACCCATACCTGCAAACACTAGGTTGAACATTCCATGCACTGCGTAGACTGCATCGATCCTTACTCACGTTATATAGTCCAGAAACTTGCTTAGCGGTTCCACAGCGTTATCCCTAATGTAATTGAATTGGTCGACGAGAATCTGTGTCGCCTTGTCCGCGATGGTAGAAGTGGAGATGGGAAGTGTCTCGTTGGCGAGGAAGTTACCATAGTCAGTAGCAGAGAGCTGCGTCCGGAAGTCTGTCACCACAACTATTCAGCCTATTGCTTCATCAACAAGGACTTGCTTGCAGCTACGCACCCTCAATAGTCTCGCATTGCGTTAAGTTCGCATACTGCGCCTGGGTGAGGAGACCAGCCTTATAACCCCTCAGGATCCCCTCCAGGAAACCGGTATCAACCTATTGCACAGTCCTGAGTGAGTTAAGCCAATGTTGGTACTTTGAACAATAGGCACGCGCACGTTGTACAGAAGGGCCTCCATGTCGACAACAGAGTTGATGTCGTCGCCGTTGTGCTTGGCAATAACCAGTTACACCCACTAGACGCCCGCTATTCCCTGCACCAAATCAGGAGAAAGCTTCCCACACTTCTATGCTCGGCAACTTGAGCCTTTCTAATCCTCCCAACTGTATGGGCATTCAATAATGCGAATACACACGGATGCTGTAGTTTGCATCGTACCACGATAAGTAGCGAGGCAGTCCAGGAAATTTACTCGTTGGCAAAATGCCAACCTCGTCCACTCTTCGCATTCCCCACACCGAGGAAGAAGGCGCCACGATAGTCGGTACGCTACAACGGGTTGATTCTGGCGAAACCAACGGCCGTGGAATCGCATTGGTATTTCTTGCAATCGTATCACTACACTATGTATTGAACTATTCGTCGTTCCTTTCAGATATGTCATGGCTCTCTCGGGTAAGAGAGCATGTTACCTTGTGGGCCTGAGCCTCTCCCCTGATGCGCTGCAGGCATAAGGATTATCTTTTCCAGAAGCGACTGGCACACCGGTTGCCAATAGATTCGTTCCGCTTTGATTTTCGGTATGTCTTCATATGGCTAGGTATATACCAATATCGCACAGAATCCCCTACGCAGAGGCAACCATGAATCGACGGGTACTTGGCGAACGGGTGCATTCACCAACGACGTTGAGGACATAGAGGTTATCGTAGAATATCTCACGAAGCACTTCGGCTATGTTGTTCACCTTATTGTCGGCCACTCGAGGGGCGTAGTAAGCGCTATTCGATGGACGTGCACTTCGAAATATGGTAAGGCTATTAGAGGATTCGTTAACGTCTCTGGGCGATATAGAATGGACGTGAGTAATCTGTACACTGTTCCACCGTGACCATAAGTTACCTGATGGGTTCCAGAAAATATATGGTAGGTATCGTTGCGGCCACTGGCAGTAGGGCTCTGCATTATCCTCATGGCTCATGGTTTGGGATAGACAATATACCTGACGAGCTGCGAGAACAGCTGAAGACCCAAGGCTATTACGACACCCGGGCGATTGTCGCTAGGAAAGAATTTGTTGCGAGGTAAGTATATTTAACTGAGATACAAATACCTGGCTCAAATGGAAGCATGCAGAACTACGGCTGACGAATTGAAGGAGTTCATGACCTTCGACTCGTCTCTCGTATGGGATCAATTTCCGAAGGATACACATGTCCTGACTATACACGGCATGAAGGACCGCGTCGTGCCTCCGTATGTATCTCCACTGACAAGTATATATGCTGACTGACACACCTTGATGCTGGTACAGGTACGATGCCATAATATATGCTCGTGCGTTTGGGGCGAGAACCCCGGGTACTCACAATCTGTGTTACTCTGAAGACGCAGACCACAATTTTACTGGCGTAAGTGGCTTCACCGTCCGATATTTTTAGGTGTATTCTGAGTACAGAGATAGATGGCAGACTTCGTCGTAGAGACTGTCTTAGAATGGTGGTCTTTGCTTGTGCATAACCAACTGCAGACAGGTATTTGGCACACGGGGATCAGAGGGAAGTTGTGACTTGTTTCGGCTTTGCGTGAATGTTTCATCTGCGATCGTCGCATTCTTGGTATGATACCCGAAGAGAAGCCTAAGCTGGAGTCCGCGTTATACTGTCGTCGATATAACTGTCGATTCTTACATTTGTGCGCTTTCTGCCGACTTACCTTTTGATGCTCGTAGGTGCAGTCTGCCAGTATACTCATCAGCCTCAAGCCTTGACCTGAGTATTGATGGGAGCTACACGATCCGCGCAGTCCGCAGTAATTGCATACGTTGGAACCATGATATGTCCGTGTAGGCGTCGCCCTACGTCGCCTCTCCGAGTCGACGATGTCTTGTTCATGCTCTCCGGTCAGCCGCTGCCCTGTGATGCAAGCATGACGCAGGTAAGCCCACTGACAATCCATCCGGGTTGTCAACCACCATGACATGTTTGCGCAACTCTGAGTCTCTGACTGGTCAATAAGTGTGGATACAGCCTGGATCCCAACTTGCATTTGCCGATTTCCGATGGGATAGATAACGGTAGAACAACTTCCTCGTCAGGGCTTCGCGGCGACCTCGCCTGAGACATCGCAATTTTCGCTTGTCAAGTTTCGGTGTATAAATGCAGAGGCGATTGTAGAACCTCACAACGCACATTGCCTACGATTTCGCAATGCCTTCATATCTCATCACAGGCTCCAGCAGAGGCATTGGCCTCGGGATGGTCACGCAATTAGTAGGCCACCTTCCAGTTCAGTAGGGGTATATTGTCACGCTAACTTCTCCAATAGTTGGATAACCCTGACAATTTCGTCATTGCGACGGCTCGCTCTCCCGCTAGTGCTCACGGCTTGCAGAATCTGACTGCCAAGTACCCTAAGGATCGATTGGTCTTGCTCCCTCTCGACATCTCTGTCCCCGAACAAATTAAAGCTGTTGCGGAGCAAGCTGAGAAGTTGTTACCTAACGGCCTAGATTATTTCATCAGCAATGCAGCGGCATCCTATCAATCGCTCACGACGTTTGAGAATCTGTGAGCTATCACGAATCAACTTTTGTTCTATGTTCATGACGTGACTTACTCCTTGTGCAGTGATCCAAAGCTTGTTGCGGACGAACTTGTGGCCCATACTATTCCGAACTTGAATCTCATCCATGCCTTCCAGCCTCTCATTGCGAAAAGCAAGGAGAAGAAGGCTCTCTTCCTCACATCGGAATTGGGCTCTTTAACTTTTGCCGCGAAGTTGCCCAACCTTGCCACCGCCTACGCCGTCGGGAAAGCTGCCCTCAATATGTAAGCCGACGTTTACCATGATGGTTATATATCTATGAGCGTGGTGTTGTAACTCTTGTCCAAATATTAGGCTTGTCCAAAAGTGGGGAGCGGTGGTCAGACACCAGGGCATCATCCCTATCCTGGTTCATCCTGGGTGGGTGGCTACCGATATGGGCCATAGCATTGATTCCTGGATGGAAGAGTACGCCCCGCATCGAAAGGCACTATCGACTGAAGAGAGTGCCAAAGGTGTTCTGAAGGTTGCCCATGATGCGAAGTTGCAGTCGGATAGCGTTCAATTCTTCAACTACGATGGCACTATCCTGCCTTTCTAACAAGAAACTCACGGCTATACGTACCGGCTGCTGCGAGTGGATGCCTAGGTATTTGTGCGTAGATGATGACACGCCAGCTTAGAACCCTGCATATATAGAGGCACTGCTTAAGTTACATGGACTGTTCACGTCACAAAGACAGGATTATACCTGAGCTTATGACTTTATGACTTTCCTCAATTGAATTCCTAGAACAACCATTGACGCTCCATTCCAACCTCCTGACAAGGTGGAATTGGAATAGTAGGCCTTCGCTCAATACGTTACCATCTACGACCTTGTCCACTCCACTCCATTCTCGGCCGCTTCCATTGTTCGGAATACCGCCTCGAGGGCATCAATCACGATTATGGGGGACCGAGGTGTTTCCAGCCAGCCCACATCAATATAGTCTCGCCGTCTCCTCCGTCTCACCTCTTCGAGTGACTGGGATACTACAACTCAACGAGATTCGGGACCTTGGTAGGTACCTCACAGGCCCTGAGGCGCTGCGAGTTCGTCTGGTTGTACCAACCTGGCCCGGATGACTTTGACTTTTGGGAGACGTACAACATCGATCTGAGTTATCCTTACTTGAACGATATCCGATCTCTCATCCCTTCGTTGGAGGCATAAGGAGGGTTGACATACCCTCGCGGGATTGTCCCTACTACGATTACTCTGTGATCAGCGATGATGCTGACATGCGGACAGAGCGTTGTTGTGGAGAGAATGGAGAATGGCCTCGGAATGGCCCTCGGATTTTTCGGATTCTGCCAACTCGGAGGCGGGATCGTGGCACACGGCGGATGACTCTAGTATCTTCATCGGTCACACGTGAACTTGTACTAGGTATCTTTCGCAAAAATATCACTCACTTTCAACTCTTGACAGGCTAACAAGCGCTTACATTTGTAGATAAATGTCACTTCAAGTGCTTGTCCATGCACACTTACACCTTGGGTCATACTGATTGACGGCCTTCAGACGCACCTGTGTGTGCCCCATGGCTGAGTTGGTTACAGCGTCCGACTGTTACTATTTAGTTGACATCGGAAGGTCGTGAGTTCGAGCCTCACTGGGGCAGATCGGCGTGTCATATGTCACCTTTTCCCTGACTTTTTCATTCCGCCTCAGCCTTGCCTCAGCATGAACTCTAATAATACTAGTCAATATTCGAATATTCAGCCCCTGCGCAATCAAGAATGTCGACGATGAGGAGTATGGGCAGAATTCGAAGAAAAGTTAGTCTGTTAGTACACATAAATAACCAAAGTGAATGTCCACAATATCAATTGAACTTGCAAAAGGAGAAGATCATTCCTCATCTACCTCATCGTCACTCTCGCTATCATACGTTCGTCCTCTCCACGAACCCTCAGCCTGTCTATCCCTCCAACCCGCATAAACAGAGAGGACCAGAGCAAGACAACACGCTCCAATGGTCAACTTCAAACTGTCCACATAACAAACTCGGCCAATCAGGCACTGATGTTCGGAAGGGAGCCCACCACGAATGTGGAGCGGAAGCGAGGTGTGTTCGGGCGACGCGGGAGGTATCGCGTGCGCATCGAGGTTCGCCCCGAATGCGATGGAGAAGACGTTGCCGCCGATCATGGGCGACAGCGAGACGAAACCCCAGTTCTCTGAGAAATGAGCTAGATTGGGTCATAGTCGTATGCAAAGGGGGGATATGAGATTGATCAGGACGCAACAAATCAGTTAGCCGTTAGACAGTTGGAATGGCGAATAGTGGCAACTTACGCAAACCGAACCACTCAATGGTGATAGTCGGGAACAAACCGAACAAGCTGCCATACGCCAGTCCAAGCAAGGCACTTGCCTTCCACAATTCCTCGCTTCTCTCGGTATTGTAGAGAACGATTTGGGAGATGATGAAGAGTGTGGAGACGAGGGAGATGCAGAATGAGCGAGGAAGTTTGAGATGGCTTTTCGTAGCGTCTGCGATGAGACCAATCATGAGACGACCGGCGCAGTTCATCACGCTCACTGTTGACACCTGAAGGGCTTGGAGTTGGGCTGCTCTGACTTCGTCGTATTCCTCATTGCCATCTGCGAATAGGGCTTGCGATATCGAGCCGACATTATTGATGTCTGTCAGTTTGCGGAGAGTCAATTGCCTGCTACATTATCGAAAATGCAGTCGTGGACGTACACATGATGCCTGTTCCACTGACTTTGTGGTGTGTCAGTCACGAGAACGTCATCTACGATTGAGACGGGCGATAGGATTGAACTCACGCAATGAAGTGATTGTAAACAGAAGCCAGAAGTTCTGCGAAATGGCCAGAGCCATTCCTCTAATGTTGGGAGAGCTATAGAGGTCCAGTCCTTTATGCTTGCTCCCGATACTTCGTCTAGAGATACTGAATGCGCTGCGAGACCGATGCCGGCTCCTCGAGGGACTCGTGGCACCGAGCGCAACTGAGCCTGCTGAGCCAGGAACGAGGTACTCTGAGGCGTCAGAAGCATGTACTCCCGACGATGTCGGAGGCTCATCTTCAAGAGACCGTCTCTCGCGGTGCAACATAATCTCTTCCTCTTCCACAGCCTCAGAGACGTCATCTGACTTGAGCAAATGTGTCCTGCTGTTATTTTCCCGTGCAAACACAGGAGAAGGCTCACTGTTGTCTTCGTGACCTATTTCCTGATACCCGTGTCCAAGTCCATGTTCTAGGGTCTGTACGGCTTCTGCATGCGGCAGAGGGATCGGCCGGACAAAGAAAAAGCCCCAGACCATCGGTAGAGATGTCCCTATGGCCAATAGAAGGAGGAATTCGGAAGTGTCTCCAGGGTAAAAAACATGCGCAAGGGTCGAGAATAGGAATGCCGATAGGCCGAAACCTGATATGACCAGACCATTTGTTGAAGCTCGCTAACAAACCAACGTCTTACGATAAGCGATACGGGTAGATATATGGGAACAAACATGGTTCGTGGCAATATGAATAAGACTTACGAATCTATCGGGCCAGCTCTTCGGAGTCACATTCATGGCGCTTGCAAGGCCGCCATTGCCACCAATGCCTGTGAGAAAGCTGCAGAACACAAGGACACAGAGAGTAGCGAGGCCGGCATCCTTGCCAGTGTCGTAGAAATGTCGGATTCCAAGGTATCCCGTGAGAAGGGAAATGAATCCAATCACAAGCAGAACTCTAGGGCCACGTGCATCCACGAGTTTGCCCCATAATGGTGCTGTGCCATACACACCGACTAAAAGGATGGAGACATCAGTTCTCAGGAAGAGCGACTGGGGTAAATGAAGACATGCTGTTTCCTGACAGGCCAACAATGTTGAGTTGCGTATGCGATAGTTTCAGCCGAGCACCAAGTTGAGGACTGTAAGCTGCGGAAGCATCATCGATGGTCAGCATAGCTATGGATTTCAAAAGCATTCCCCCAGCATACCTGAGAAGACCTACAAGGGACGAGCGAGGTCGAATGAGCGAGTCTGTGTGAGATTGAGAACGACTACTCACATAGTTTGTCCCAGAAGCGAGTGCAACAAGGAGCGACGATAGGAGCCCTATTATACGCACAGAGCTAAAGAGCGAAGGCGGGGGAATTGAGGATCCAGTATTGGAATGCATGTCAGGAGTAAGCAATTATTAGGGGACGATCGTCGATTCTGGAGATAGCCTCAGGTGTGATGGTGAATCTATAGACTGGTCAAGTGAACTGTATCCAGGTGTGTTAGAGCCCAGTCTCAAAACCATTCAGAGCCTCTCCCGACGTAGTGGTGGCTTTCGTAGTACTGTAGTGTAGATAATGCCTGAAGAACGTGAGGGAACGTGGCTGTAATGTGGGGATTCAGATAATTCAAGGCGTACGATAAGTACCGACCGCGCGGTGCATGCAATTGCAAGCGATCGCCCGGCGTTACTCACCTTACAGCTTTTTTGTAGTTATATATATCTTTATTCGTAAGTTACTACAAGGGTCGGTGGCGTAGTTGGTTATCGCATCTGTCTAACACACAGAAGGTCCTCAGTTCGAACCTGGGCCGACTCATTGCGCTGGTCAATTTTTCTTTTTCGTCTATAGGCTTACCGTCCACAGTTTGCCATCACAAGGGCCTCTGAGGCTCCGATGTTCAATACGTATATCATTGAACCGTGGCAATGAGTAGTAAGTACA
>JSYW01002925.1:0-32494 GCA_000787475.1 Lentinus polychrous
CTCACTTATGACGGGACTGTCCTTGCCGTGTAAAGAAGTTTGGGAAGTGAGACGAAGCTTGGAAGTTGGTAGACCGCAGGGAGCAGTACGGGCGCCTGAAGCACATGGTTTTTGAATCTGTCGATCGGATCTGGGCACATTGCCGCACAATCGAGCGAGCAGCTGACAGTTGTCTTCGTTGCTGCAATATTGCAACTTTGCAAGGGCGATTGCAACCGTTTACAGTCGTTCGACGCTGTTCACGACGCTCGAACAGATTCTTGCTATCAGTAGCCTTGCGGAACCCTGGTCAGCAAAGATGCTTTGCACGAGAAGGGCAACCTGTCGTGGTGTGCTTCTCTTCACCCGCCACTTTGCAGAGTCTGCGCAGGCCGCAGCGTCGAGTTCAGTGGACAACGATAACTCACCTAACAAGGGCATCATAGAGATGTTGAAGCACCGTATGCGCTATTCCTTTCATACACCAGGGAGCTACTGAATACGCGTAGACAGACAGCTAGAGAAGGAAAGCCCGGATGGCCATCCCATCAAAGTCCGTGGACTCGACAAGGGCATTCGAATCATTTCTGCGTTGGATTATCCCATAGAGAACCCAATGCAGCTGAAAGAGGTATGTACTTTGACTCTTTTCTTCCCTCTTTAACTTATAATATACTCTAAGCTCAAACATCTGACCACCGGAGTCGTTGGACGGGTTGCTGCGTACTTGAGGGGCTTGGACGATGAAGTAAGTACTTGCTGCAAGCCTTAATATATTTCACGTATGAATCTTGATATTTTTTGCCAGATCAGATCACGCGATATTCGTGCCGGCCTCGACCAGCGAGAAATTACTCTTAAACGATTGATGTCCGTGCCTGCACTTGGGCAAAAACAGGCAAAGAAACTTCTTGCAGCGGGCTGTACAACTATCGAGGATCTCAAGAAAGAGCCCTACTATAGCATGTTAGCTCGTGCAGTTCAAGTCAACCTCGACTTTGCTGATCATCTCTGGAAGACAACAACACGTGAACAAGTCGAAGATCTCACCGTACGTTCTCCATCCACCGAAGTCATTCTGGACTAATCCAATTGCATCACCAGGAATTTCTACGCGATGCAATCTATGAAGTCCCAGGAGTGCACATTGCCGGAGCCTAGTATGGATGCTCACTCTCTTACTCCACACGTTACACTAATGTCTGCTTAACAGTCGCCGTGGTGCCAAGGAGGTTTCGATGATTGAGTATGTTCTTGCTCATGAGGGTTGTATGCCTGCTCCCGACCCTACAGAGCTATATGCCACCAACTTCAAGCAACGCTCCTCATTCGATCCTCTTCTGCATGAGCATATTATACCCGTTATCCAATCCCGTGGACTCCATGCCGCAGATATCTCCCTTGGAGGTAAGAAGGCTGAAATTTGGGCCCGGCTGCCTCAGAGGGCGGACGATGGTAGTTGGGAAAGGCTATATTCTCGACAGCAAGGCATCAAGGAAAGAACGGGCGAGTTCCGGAGAGTTCATCTCACGTGAGTGCAAACTCTTGAGTTGAATGTAACCCAGGAGCTGACAGGCGCACGTTCAAGGCTGGTTCATCCCTCGAACCTAGGCGTGACGATGATTACCCATACTGGCGATAGTCAATTCATCATTGGCCTTCGGAAACGCGCGTTCAACCAAGGATTGCACTTGAGCGAGTACGGATTGTGGCGGTTCCACCCCGATGAACCAATGACGCCGGAAGAGCTGCAGGAAATCCTGTATACGCCTAAGAAAGGGCAGGGTAAAGGGAAGTGGGAGCTCCTGCCCTCTGATACCGAGGAAGTCGTCTTTGAAGAACTCGATTTTCCATGGATTCCTCCAGAACGACGAAACTTCAGCTTCATCACGCAATCCAGGCAGCTCAACCTCAAGAAGAGCGACCCTCTCCCGCCTCTGGTATTCCGAGGGGTCAGTACTTCTTCACATTCACGGAGGAATTTGACTCGTACTGATCTTCATGTTCGTCTACATCAACAGCGTGGCAGACCCAAGCCAAACGGAATGGGAGGCAAATCCGCTGACCCCAACGAGGATGAGACGGGTTCCGGTCCCTCGAACGAAGGGGAGGCACCGCAGGACGTCGAGCAGAAGCCTAAACGAAAGCGCCGCACTCCAGCACAAGTTAAGGCCGAGGCGGAGGCGAAGGAACAACAGCCACCGAAGGAACCCAAGAAGCGGGGTCGACCTCCGAAGCCAAAACCGGAGTCCGAACCACAGCAAGAGGATAGTGCGCCTAAGAAGAAGAGGGGACGTCGTTCAAAGAAGGATGCTCCTGTGGTGGAAAGTTCTGAGGTACAAGGCGAACAGAGTGTTCCTCAGGAGGCTGCAGTAGAGACCGTTACGTCTGTAGCAGAAACCACTGTCAAGGTCGTAGAGACATCCCAGGTCGCCGAACCACCCACGCCAACGACGATGACACTTACTACCACTCGTACGGGCCGTACGAAGCCACCCGTCGTCGTGTTGCCACCTATGGCCCACCTGGTCAATACCACTCGCCCCGCGCCTTCCCCAAGCAACGTCGAAACCACGGATACACGAGAGCAAGTCGCTCAGAGTCTTCAGCAGGAAGACGCTACAGAAACGCTTGCGCATGTGGAAGAGATTCAGACCAAGTTTGAGGACCGTCCAGCACCCTCTCCTCAGCAGCCCTCGGACAACGCTTCTACATTCCAACCATCTCCGAGTACCGAAGCATCTCCATTCGCCGCTCAGTCCAGTGCTCAGCAGAGCCAAGTAGAGTCCTTCGTCGGAGCTGAGGAGATCTCGGTCAACCAACAGCCTTCGGACACGTCCTCTTTGTCCCAATCATCCCTGAGCACCCAGGCGCCTTCATCCACCGTTCAGTCCGGTACTCAGCAGGAGCAGGTAGAGTCCTCTACAGTGTCAGTCAAGGACGAAGACCCAGAACCTGTTCCCACCCGGCAGTCCGTGGACGCCAGTTCTACGTCGCAGCCATCTTCGAACGCTGAGGCACCACAGCCCACTGCGCATCCTCATGTTCAAGGGTCGCCTGCTGCTCAGGAACCTCCTGTCCAGGCAGCTGAGAGCTCACCGTCTGCTGCTCCTGCTACTTCTGAAGAGAATTCTTCAGTTAGCAGCGCGACGGAGAGTGCGCAAGACGACAAGTCTGCTGGGGTATGGGGGTGGGCGCGGCGTTTCTCGTGGTAGTCAACTGCGTCAGGCAGGCTGTGGAGGATTGAACGTGAATGTAGGATACATCTATCTCCTAATGATCTGAATTTCTATACAACATCTTAGCACACTTACCGTAATGACTGTAATGAACACCCCCTCACACCAATGCGGTTATGCGTAATATAGTGCCCATTACGGATCCATCTATCATGCATCTAGTCACTAGTGGTACGTCTTGTTCGAATTATTGTCGACTAGCAGAATGAAACATCAGTACCAGATGCTGCGGGTTCTATGTGCAGGTAAGACTTCGTCGGTCTCAATCCCTTCTATGTGCTCTTCGCCGGTTTCGAGCTTCTTCGCCAAGTCCCAAAGATAGAAATCAATCAGGACGCTGCTGATTTCTTCTTCGCTGCTCCTGCCACCATGTTCCGCCACGAGTTTTAGCATCTCCTCTCGGACCCTCTCCACGGAGACTATGCTCGCTGCCCGGATGCTCAGTTCTTCTCGACAACCTGTATCGAAAGGGATATGGGCTTTTAAGGCTTTTACTAGAGAGGGTGGGTAGGTGAGGATGCGAAGATGGTGCAAGATTTGAGGGACGCGGTAGTCAGCGAACATGGTTAGCTGATGTATCGCAGGGCCTGCGGGGAATAACGGGTGCGGCATGGACGAAGATGGTGGGTAGAATGCTGCCCACATCTCTGCAACGAGGATTTGGGCTCGTTTCCAAATGTACACTGCGAACAGACCGTGTGTCAACGAGAATATACACAAAGATATGAAGATTAAGCACTCGTCACACCTTTTCGTCCCTCATAATACGCTTCGTCGCGGAATGAAGGGAAAGCGTCCGCAACAGCTTTTACAAGCTGAAGTGCTGTTCCGCGACCTTTATGTGCCCGCTGGAAATCTTCAAAGAAGTTCAGGAATGAACCTCCATAATTCTAACCAAGACGGCGTAAGAGTGTAACCATACGATTACATTCAACAATTACATACTTTGTTGAGTATTGACCCGTTCTCGCGGAGAATAGCAATACGCTCCTTCAACAAGGGTATTTCCTCGCTCGAAGTTGGGGACGGGCGAAATATGTGCTCAACGAGGGAACCAGGGCAAGTTTCCTCAGAGGCATAGAAACTAGGTTCCACGAGAGGAATACCCTCGTCCAATGCTATGGTGTATGACGCATCAATATCAGGGCACAGACTGCAATCTTACATATCCTACCTCTATTGATCGCTGCCACCAGAGACCAGTATCCGGTATGGTTGACATAGTCATTTGAATCCCATCCTTTCTTCCAGTGAATTCCAAACCTATCTGACCGCCCTTCCTTCTCTGACCAGAAACTGAAGTTCAGAGAAGAAATAAGGAATATCCAGTCGAAGAATAGCTTCGTCTTGGGATCACTCGGCGAGAATGGCTCGGGTGGACAAATATGGAGCGGGTGCGTCCTCCATGTCCGAGGAACGTAGGACTCGGACAGAAGTTTCCGATGGATCTACCTTATCTTCATTCTGGGATAGACTCTGCAAGGGGAAACTAAGGTACGTACGTATCTAGCGGCGGACTTTACTCCGTTGTTATTGATGTGTACAAGATCTGTAGCCTGAGAAGAATGGCACTTGATTTAGTTTGGTAGCCGCCACGTTCAGAGATGAGACTAACCTTCAAGATGAATTCAGCGCTCTCGACGACGGGGTTCTTCTCGCCGGTATGGCAAGCTTTGGACGACACAGGTCTCTTCAATTGAATGTCATGCGCAGCGTTTGCGCCCGCGTTGAGGATTGTCATTGCTATTCAAGTAGATCGCGTGCTGATCAGACGCTGCGTACTCGGTAAAAAAGTTGCAAGACGCAAAACAAAACAAGGAGAGGATATTAGCGACTTTGAGTAGTATTAGAGATGATGCTCTGTAGATGGAAAGCACGTCAGTAAGATAGGGGTATACTCGAAAGGTTGCCGGGAACGATGAATTGCAGGAAAGTTGCCTCGCGTTTCCTTTCACGGTTGCTGCAGTTTTCTTACGTAATTTCTGATGGGAGCCTGACCATATTTGGAGATGTTGGTACGTTGATGACTCGGACGCTTGACCAGTTCCATCTCATCTTCTAAGTTCCACATACCCTAGCCTCTCCGTTGGCAGTACTCGCCCTGGAAATCAATGGGCTTAGTAGACGCGATGCGAATTACAAGAATAGAGCCTCAAGCCTCTGTTGGGAAAATCAGCTAATGCTCGAAGTCGACGGTTCATAGAGTAGTACTGCACTTGTGACGTTCTGGTTCTGGCGGGACGGGGAATTCTGACTTGTTTGAATGAACCAGGAATGAACCGAAGAAAAAGAGTACGTGAGTCCCGCCGGCATATCATGTGAGGACGCTATCTTTCACCTTGTGGAAGCATATAAGGAAGCATAGCCTCTTGACCTAATCTATTCTCAAGGCTATGTTCTCATGTCATGGACTGGTCGGGTTCTGTCCGAACAGCATATTTCTCGTCTCCTGTCGCCTCGTGATTCGCTTTCCCCCCCCCCCCCCCCCCCGGTTCGTTACCTAGTATGTACTTGCAACTGAACTCCTCTTTGCATAACACCACCGCACGTTGGGGTCGTTGAAGTACATTGTTCACATCTACGTTGCTGCTAATTCCATTTGAGTACAAGGTAATCAAGCTTGATGCATAATGCTCGCGCTTTAGCCACTCGTATCCGGATCCTGCTCCTATGAGGTAAGCCCTGTCCATTCTCACCACATCAATCTGTCCAACAGCCCGGCCACTGGTAGGGAGGCCTGGTATCATATTCCCAGTGATTACGTTCAAATCGGTGAGGGTTCATCTCTGATCCCATCTTCACCGAACTCCAGGTCTCTCCCTCTGCCCCCATCTACATATGCACGGCAGCCCTCCCGTTCCCTCACCTGTCTTCCGGCCTGTGTCACTGACGACCACGCGTACGAGTTACTAGGAAACTGCTTACTACCATGTTTCACCCATTCGCTAATCCTCACTACTACCGGAACTCTGTATCTTCGGATTCCCTTGACTATCGGTCATCTCTCGACGACTATGAGAATGACAGACGTCAGCTGCCCGAGGCTGTAGCCTCTACCAACGACATTCGCTTTCCAGCTTATGCTCGCCCAATCGAGACTCCTCTAAGGTCTTCCAGTGCAGAACCAACAAAGAAATCCTCCCGAAGCATGTCCCTCTCGAGACCTCTTCCTCGGATATCCATCCCGATTCCTCGCCTCAGTGCGATTCCTTCACTAAATACGAATTATACTGAGTCGTCGGGCAAAGAGGATCAGCAGGAGGCTCGGGCGCCGCTATGGTCAGGAAAGGCGTCACCTGGCCACTTCGTCAAGCATACGAACGCAATTACACTGATTCTGGGTGGTCAGCATGGTAACTCTGAGCCACCGGTCTACTATAACGGTGAAACGATCGACGGCATGTTGGCTATATCTCGGTCCACCGGATTGCTATCAGTGGAAATACAGGTAGGACAAGGCAACGATCTCCTGAACGCATGCTCACAAACCTATACACTTACAGATCGAAGGCTTTATCAGGCTCAGAGAAGTAGCTGGAGGTGGTAATTTCAAGTGCGGAATCATCAAAGAGACACTATACCTCTGGGAAGCGATGCACGACACTACAATCCCTTCCAAGGTCAACTTCCAGTACACCCTACCAAGCCACTACAAAGATTACACAACGGGAGAGAAACATAGGCTTCCCCCAAGCTTCTCTGCGCATGTTCAAGGAATACCTGGGGCCAACCTGCAAATCTCGTATTACGTCACCGTCCTCCTTACTCGTATTCGCGACAAGTCGGATTGGTGGAGAAAGGGCAGGAGGTTGGTGAAGTGCAAGAGAGACCTGTACTTACCGTCATTGTTCACTGACTTGTCTCCTTTGGCAGGTTTCGGATTCCGTTCCGTTATCAGGAACGAACACGACCATCACTACCAGGTCCATTCCCCCTTACACCGACGAAGTCTTCACAGGCACCAAAGACGCTTTTCCGCTACTCGCTACCCTCTCGTAAAACCGGACAATCAAGCATAAAGATTCAGGTGAGTCCCTTGCATCTCCACATTCATTAAGCTACTCACGCGACCGGTCTTGAAAGCTGTTCCTGCCATGGTCTCGTGTTTGCTGTCTCAGACAGCCCATTCCATTCACTGTAACATTCGTCGGCGATGATGAGGCCCTCGAGCCTTTCGCCGCATATCATCCCACCCCATCGTCCTTCCTCCCGTTGTCGGACTCAGGTTCGATAAGTCAAACACTGCAAGCGCAGATCATTTCCCGTACCGCACAGCCGCAACCGCCTATTCGGGTGTACGTACAGCGGCGCGTGCAGATGGATGCGCGGGCGGCGGGGATGCCGATCGCAGAGGAGAAGAGCCATATGCTCTCCATCAGGTGCCTCGCTCAGGGAGAAATTCACAACTCGAGTCGGGGAAAGCAGTCCATGACCTGGTCAGGTACGGTAACTATACCACCCTCAGTGACCACAGGTGGCTTTGCGGCGAGTGGTGTGAAAGTCACCGTGAGTGCACCATTGAACAGTCCTTGTGCGTCGAATGTGAACTGAAAACCTACCCCTTTGATTGGTCATCCAGGATTCCTTGGTCCTCTCCATATCACCACCCGAACACGCACGTTCGCGTTACACTCCTGTGTTGTTTAGCGAAAGCATCCCCATACGATTGACGACGGAGACATATGAATGCACCTCTGCAAATGTGACTGTGGCAGACTGGGATTAATGTTAACGTGGGTCGACCTTCTCTCACCACGTGTGGCAGGAATAGCACCTTGGTCGCACACATGTACACGGACAGGAACGCATGAAGACTGCGCAAATGGTTATTCCAGCCAGCTGCGATACTGGCTTCTGCCTACCTGGAAAGTATCCAATTGCTACCAGCTTTGCCTGGGAGGCCCAGGGAGGGCACATGGTGGTTCGCTCTATGACCACTCCTAGCTCTCAATTGTTTTGTATCTGGTTATCACGTCTTTTCTTGTTCGGTACCCGTAACTTATTGGATGGACATGCTGTTCATTCAGCTTTTCTTGCGCTGCGTTAGATATCTCCTACTTACTTAGCATAGACAATATTAGTACGCTTGTATAATGTTTTGCTTCAAATTGAAGTGAAGGATTTTGTAGCGTTTAGCGTCGCTGGTTCATTCAATACTGGCTCTATATAATTGCCGGCGGCTTCTTGATTTACTCCATCTCCGTACCCTTGGGCGCGCTTCTCTTCCGACGGCCATACGTAGCCATGAATTCATGTGTTCCACATGTCTTGGAACCTGAATTTTTACTTTTGCTGCTTCATTTGCTGCTCGCGCGTATTGTCAAACGGGGTTTACATGTTTTTGCGATCAGGGTACCTCCCAGGTCAATCTCTCGGCGAATGCATGCTGTTTCTACCACGATGTCGAAGGGTCTCTTCGGGGTATGCGTGTGGCCATGCTGAAGCCGATTCGACAGGGCAAGGCTATTTCTTTGGCAAGGCGACGCGCCCATGCCGCCCCATACGATCTTTGACGACCCTAACGCTCGACGGTCAATCCGAGGGAAAGAAGAGGAAAAGGAGATGTGTCAGTGAGATGATGTCGACCGTTTCGGTGAATGCGAAGGAGATGGGAACCATATGGTTGCCTTTTACTTCCGGACTTCGGAGGGCTCTAAATCCGTCACTTGGGCTATGAGAGGCTATGGAGCTCCATATGCCCATATGCTGCGCGCGGAACACCCACCCCAGATGGTCGTTTTGTTGGGAGGTGTAAAACACCTTTAAGCTCTTCGGATATGACTCGTCGTCTCAGCCTCTTTTCTGCCTGCACTTTCATCGCTCTCCCCGTGCTCCCTGTCCTCTCGAGTTATTCCCTGAGGCTGTTGCGGAGCTGTACCCATCCCGTGGCCGGAGTGAAGCAATGTCTACGGAAAGCCTACCCAGTTACACTGTAAACCCGAACTTCTCGCGGACTCCTTCCTACTCCGCGGAACCTCACCAGTACGAACAGCGACTTGCCTTGAACCGTTCACAGCCGCGGCAACCGGGTGACTTTGTCAAACAGTCGAAAAGCGCAGGGATAAGTCTCAGATTAACTGCACAGGACAACGCCGGTTTGCCTGTGTATGGTTGTGGGGCATCAGTGGATGGCAGAGTAGACATATCAAAACCGGAAGGTGTCTTTGGAGTAGAGGTTAAGGTACGTTTTCTTCCTTTTCGATCAGCAATGACTTCACTTGGCAACAAGAGTTATTGATCAAAATAGAATGCATTATAGATCGAAGGCAGTCTACGCTTGAAAGAGATTGCTGAAGGAGGTACTACCACACACAAGTTATGTCTAACCAGGCTACCGCTGTGGAGGAGGGATCGACAGTCGGGACAATGTCCTTCCTCAGTGCCATTCAGTCTAGCTTTGCCGACGACTTTCTCGGACGGCAAAGACACATACGTTCGTACACCCGTCAAACTTATCCCGCATAAATTTGACGGATTTGCGTAGCCTCTACCTCCTACCCATGAATCCCATCTATCTGGTGTGCCGGGTTTCCGTGCTACTATCGACTACTCTGTTACTGCCTATGTCTACCGAGGGAAGGCAGCTCAACTACTACCGATCAAGAATAGGTGAGTCCTGCTTTGCGTTGGTTATTCTGAACAAGGAACTGAGCGTGACGCAGTAATGTCGTATCAACGCCGTTCATCTATTATCCTCGTTCGCGACCCGCTGTCCCACTACCAGGTCCTATGATCTTGACAAGATCCTTTCCGGGTGTCCTTAACTCACCCGAATGGACGTGCTTTGACGGCGTCATGCCCGCTCGGTCACGTAGTGTCTCCGACATAACGGCCAAGGTAAGCATCTACCTCCTCTCTCTTTCCACCGCGCGCTCCTGCGTTTCATTCACCACGCATTGCCGTCCATCGCTCACCATGCATGCCATGTCCATTCAATAGCTATACATCCCTTCCTCGCGAGTATATTGCATCTCGGAACCTATACCCTTCCACCTGTCATTCACAGGTTCAGCAGTATCCTTAGCAGCCTTCTTGCCATATGCTCCATCAACTTCTCCAGTTTCACCTGGACGGAAGCACACGAGGATCCAGGTGCTTCGTCAGTCCACGGTTGATGTTCGGTGCGTCTTTAGTCCGCTTCTTTCCTATGTCAATCAGTATCTCAACGATATCTCTCTCGCTCTAGGAATGAGACCATTATGGGTACCAAAACGGATATTTGGCGGGTCGTTTCTATTGGGGAGGGTTCCTTCAGACACGCGGTCGATGGTCCGACTTTCATGTCCTTCGTGGGCGAGATTAACCTGGACCCGAGCGTTAAGATTGGCGCATTCAAAGCGGGTGGATTTTCTATCAAGGTGAGTATCTCACTCGCCAACCTCTTCTCCTGGTCTACAGTGCCTGATATTTCCCTTTCTCCTCCAGGACTGCATCGTACTCTCAATGACGCCTCCCGACCCAATCAAAACACCGTTCCATGAACTGCGGTCTGTCGTCCCAATACGACTGACAACTGATTCTTGGAGTAGCGGTGGGACAGGTCCCTTTGCCGGGTCGGAATATTCGGCACCTTCGACACCCGACGATACCCCCGGACCCGACTCACATTTTGGCGACTATCGCGAGCCCGCGACGTGATGACGAATCGTCAACGTCAATCCGTCGTACCTACGTACCTAGGTCTATCGCCGAAATACCGAATACCGGAATGTCACTGGACTGGGATGCATATGGTACAATGCGGCTGACTATGCATGGTACTTGACACGCAGATGATATGGCACTCGTCTCCGGTGAAACCTCTCAAACATCACCTGAAGTTGTTGTTACATGTGCAGCCCGTTAATCCCTATTCTCGTACCTGCTCCTGAGTCTGATTCAGATTCCATGTGCTTCATTCAAGCTTATCGCAAACGCGACGCCGAATATGCAATCACATTGTACCCTGTAGCTTATGACCTTGTAGATCGTTGATTCCTCCTCGATTGTAATTTATCATCTCGCACGCAACCCTTAGACCTGCGTATGTCGAACTTGGGGAATGGGGTAATTACTTACGTGGGCACGTGACGATAGTAAGTAAGTATCTATTTTAGCGCCGAGTTTGGCAAGGATGTCTTCCTCACCACCGTCACCATCTCGTTCGCTCCTTTCGACCTCTCTAGCATCGGCATCCTCATTGGTCCTTCTCCAACTATTCTCGCGTATATTCACGTTTGCTCTGAACCAGGCTCTTGTAAGGTTGGTCTCGCCGCAAGTGTTTGGAACAGCTGCAATCCAGTTTGAACTCCTGCTTTCGACTATACTGTTTCTCTCGAGGGAGGGCGTCCGAAATGCGTTGTTACGTGCCAACTCTAACTCTGCGTCTGGATCTGACAAGGACGAGAGTGAGAAGAAACCCAAGAAACCCTCGTCGCAAGTGAAACAGCAGGATGGGGACGCAAAGACGCAAACACTGATCAGGAACATATCCCTCCTCCCAATCCTCCTCAGCATTCCCATAACCCTTCTCACTACCCTCCTCTATACATCTTCTATCTCCCCCTCTACACGCTCGCAACCATACTTTACACTCGCAGTCCTAACCTACGCCCTCGCCGCGTTCTTTGAGCTTCTCTCCGAGCCTCTGTACATTCGAGCGCAGAACGAGCTGCGCTTTGAGGTGAGAGTGAAAGCAGAGGGAAGCGCTGTGGTGTTCAAAACTGCTACCACGTTCATCGTGCTTGTATTGGGAGGGGAGCAGTGGGCTTTGTTGGCGTTCGCACTTGGACAGGCTGTGTATGGCTTGACGCTTTTTCTGTCGTTCGCAAAGGTCTATGGAGGCTTGGCTTTATGGCCGAAGAAGGTAGTCACCGAGGTGCATGGAAAGTATGTAGCATTGTCCTTTACATGTCAACTCATGAATAAATTGTGCTCTTTGCCTTTTCTGGCTGTAGTAAGAAAACAAAATACTTCGAGCCTCAGTTGTTGCAGTTGTCTGCTGCTATGACGGGACAATCTGTCATCAAGCATTTCTTGACCGAGGGCGACAAGTTCTTGGTTTCACGACTGAGTCCCCTCGAGGATCAAGGTGGATATGCGATAGCGTCGAACTACGGTAAGTCCGCCTGCGTCGCCCCAAATGGCAGACCGAGCTGAACGAATACGTTCCAGGTTCCTTGGTCGCACGTATAGTCTTCCAGCCTATCGAAGAAACATCCCGTGTCTTCTTCTCCAAAACCCTCTCGTCAACGTCCTCGAATGATCCTGCGTCTCTCCAAACCGCATCAAACATTCTCACCACACTCCTCCTTCTCTTCAACCATCTCCTGCTACTCCTGGTCACTTTCGCACCTCCCTACCTTCCCCTCGCAATCACTATTCTTCTTCCGCCACGATATCAAGCAACATCCGCGCCTTCGATCTTGCAGACATACATCTATTATATACCCATGATGGCGTTCAATGGCGTCTTGGAAGCGTTCTTCGCGTCCACAGCCACACCCGCCGATCTGAGAGCCCAGAGTCGGTGGATGCTCATATGCTCACTTGGGTTCGTCGGCGCCGCCGTGCTGTTCTCTCAAGTCTTCGAATTCGGGGATGCAGGTTTGGTGTGGGCCAACATTGCAAACTTGTTCTTGAGAGCGTTGTATGCCTGGATCTTCACTAGACGATTCTTCACGAAGAGAGGTGCCGGTGAGCTCGTTAGGTGGACGAAGACTCTGCCACCAGCGCAAGTGTTACTCGCGTTTGTTGCTTCCGGAGTTATTACGCGGTCTCGCCAGAGAGCCTATCTCACCAAGCCGATGACGATCCCTGCGCAAGTTCCCCACGTCGCTGTTGGTGTAGCTTGCCTCGCAGGCTGTTTGGGGGCTTGGTGAGTCATCCGATGATATCGTGTATAAAGCTCGAGCTGAATTACACGATATACAGCATTCTGTTTGAGAGGCAACAGGTTCAGCAGATCACTGCCTTGAAAAAGCGGTGATGTTTGTTCGTTCGTTGGACATGTTTCTGGGTGTAGACATATATATTATTCTCTTGATCCTACGTCGATAACCTGAGCTGTATAAGTACCCCATTCTGCAAGGCGAATCTGGGCAGCAGAATCACATGTGTTTCGGGGAGCGCCGGGGCATCAGATGGCCTGGGTCGGGAAGCGCCGGCTGAGAGCGATCGAGGACATTCGACTGGGGTCACTTGGCTTCGACCAGACGACGATGGACTCGCTCAGGAGATCAGCGCAGGGGGCAAGACGGAGGGTACAAAACCCACAACCCTCCTCTGCTCCTCGCCCTCATCTCAGATACATGCTTCCCACCTTCTTCCTCACGTTTTATCTCTTAAGTTACTCTCTCGCACACGCCCACCCTGTCCAATGGCTCAGGCGGCTCTCCTTTGTGCATTCCCCTGGCTCGGGTTCGGGCACGAATGGAAACCCAGCGGTAGGTGGAGGTGAAGAGAGCGCAAGTTGGCTCTGGGGATGGGCCTGGGCTGCAGACGGAACCGTCTCCGTCGTCGATCGCACACCCGCCATCACTTTCCCCGCTCGGCCCGCTTCATTTGGGTTAGAGCTCGTCGATCCCCTCTTGGGATATGTCATTCCCCTCTCTTCATTCACTGCCCCTTGCCCATCTTCAAACCAAACATCACACGCGACGTTTTTCAGCGGACGAGGTTGGGAGCCAGATCCGGTCCTTGGATGTCCAGATCTCTGTGTAAGCGGGCCAAACGAGCCCGCTGAAAAATGGATCGCGCTTGTCCAACGAGGCGGATGTCCGTTCGTCGAAAAGGCGAGGATGGCGCAGAGACTCGGTGCCTCAGCCGTCGTCGTTGGCGGCGATCGCGAAAATCCCGATGCTCTGCTGAACATGTACAGTGAACGTAAGTACAGCCTCAAACACACTTCTCCTCATAACATGAGGTACACGCGTGAAAGCCTAATGTCTGAATTATCACTCATGTCATCTCATTCTCACCTGCTACAGGAGACGCCTCTGATATCCATATAGCCGCTACTTATATCAAATATTGGGATTATGTCGAGTTGTCGCACATGATTGCGTCCTCGAATACATCTCATAATGGCCTTCGTACATTGTCGATACTCATCACGACAGAGTATTCAGCATGGGAGTGGTATTCGTGAGTTTCTCCCCTTTGCTGAATGAAACAATCCTAACACGTTCACTACCTAGTCCGATAATCACATTCATTGTGATCCTCCTTCTTCCGACACTCCTCACGTTCCTTACCCTCTTAATACACCGCATTCGGGCCGCACGAGCTGCTCAACGCGACCGTGCGCCGGAAGAATTCGTGCATCGCCTCCCATGGCGTGTATGGACAGGCAACGGATGGGAGAAACACGATGCTCCGTTCGAAGCTGCCTCAGACCCGGATTTGGATGTCGAGCGTAGTGGCGAGACATCGAACAACAACACCCGTGCTGTCATCACTACGGAAGAGGAAGAAGAACCAGAGTGGGTTGAACAACAAGACGAGTGTGCGATTTGCTTGGAGATGTTTGCCAAGGGAGATAGGGTACGCGTGTTGCCTTGTCAGCATATGTTTCATATGGACGAGGTGGACGAGTGGTTGATCAATAAGAAGAAAACTGTGAGTTTCGTCCGCTCGCCATGGTTTTCGTTCTGCTTCAAAGAAGTCATATGTTCATCGCTTACACTCGCTATAGTGCCCCGTGTGCAAGGCAGACGTCACCCAACCTCCCCCACGATACAACCACCATAATCATAGCAACGAGCACAACGATGACCCCGCCAGGTCTCCGTCGCCACCCCATCATTCTACATCAACACCGCGACCACCGTCTTCGGACTCTACACGATCTTCTGCACCGTCGACGTCTTCCTCACCCTCGCCTAGTCTACCAAACGAGAGGACTCCGCTCCTTACTCTACCCCGTGGAGCTACGTCTCCTTGACGAAATCCTGAATTCTGCTGCAAGTTGTACGACTCTTGACGATAGGACCAATACCGTAACTCTATACGATACGAAACATGAACTGTACTGCTATGTGTATTCCCTTCGACACCGCTCCTTATACTTTGTTATTCTGATGCATAATAGTTGCCCGTTATTACATTGGTATATGGTTGATGAGTACTTCAGTACGCGGTGAGTACTAATTCACTATGTACTAATTCACTATGTACTAATTCACTATATATCGGCTCAAGCGCCGCTCAATACGATTACAGGAAGGAGCATTACCGGATGCGTAGGTACGTCATCATACATGTCAAAGGCTTTACTGCTTCATCTCACGCACGCCGCCACTGACGCAAGCCAGGCTTAGCCAGCACACTGACACGAACTGGTATCAACCCTACTTAGATGTTCCTTCTGATATTGCTCATGTGGTTACGAACAGTGTGGTAATGGGAACTGTCTTTGACACTAATAAATACAGGATGAAATCCTTCGGAGTCAAACTCTAATGGTACAAGGTAATCTCTCCCGCAGATCTCACGCGCCATGTGCGACCCCTATTTCCATGTTTGTAGCTCAAGCCTGAGGCTCCGGGTCTGTGAACTGCACCATACCCTTCTCCACCAACCGCGAAAACCTTCGTTTGTACCATTTTTTCTCTTCATCGGACAAAGAAAATTGAACCGCTCCCGACATTCTGCAGAATCGCCACTTCGAAAACGCCAGTTCGAGTTTGCGCAAGCAAGGGTGCTGGGAGAGCGTGTCGTCCAGCTGCTCCCACAGTGTGGCATCGTCACCGAGCTCGTGAACATCTTTGATGACGACGTGATGGTCCTGGAGGTGACTCTCGAGTACGAGGTTCTCCAAGGATGAAGGAAGATGCTCTGATAGACGTCTCAATCCCTTGAGGTTCAAAGGGGAGAAGTCGCGTAAGGGAGTGCGGTGGGGTAGACTCGTTCCAAGGTTTTCAGCCGTCCGGAGGCGCAATTCTCTTAGGAAAGTCCAGTTTTGAAGGAAGTTGCCAATCAGCGTCAAGGACATAACGCTAAATCCGGGACCGTACGTCTCGAATTTGCATCCAAGGGTACAGGAAGGTGGATGAAGATCTTCAATGAAGGATAAGGCATGAAAGGCGAGACTGTCAACCGTCTCGCAGGAAATATCCACGGACTCGAGGGCGGATAAGTCGAGAAAGGATCGAAGGTAATCGTGAAGGCCTATCAGTGTGTCGGCTGCTATTTTGACTGACAGTTTGCGGACTTTAATGGAATGCCCAGGAATGCAAGACTCCGCGAAGAGCATGTAATCATCGTACAATTGTCCCGACAGGCCCGTTATCCCCCTCATGTCGATCTCGAGGTGGTCAATCTCGCTGAAACGACCTAGCACGTCGAGGCATCCTTCGAAGGAATCGTGAGTGAAGGCTGGGTTGGGACGGTAGTTGAGGGTGAGTTTGTTGATGCGACGTTTCGTACGACGCTCGGCTTCTTCCTCTGAATGACATCTGAGTGCGCCTAATAACCATAACCAGGAGATCGAGAGGTCCTTCAAATGAGGTAGGGAGTCGATGATGTCTATCAGCTCAGACATATCGGGGACATATATTTGCTTTGACTTGGTGGACGTGTCGATTGATAGGGACTCAACAGAGTCTCGTGCATCAGGTGTGGAGTGAATGAATTCTCGGAAATCTTGTATGGTAGGTCCTTCGGTAAAGTCAACATGTGCCTCCAAAGACTTGAAAAGTCCTTTCTTGCGGATGATGCTGTTCCACTTTCGGGCGACTTTGGATGCGGCTGAAAGAGTGTATCCGTCGTTCGGGAGATGGTCGACGATCCGTTCGAATATCTCAACAGGGACTTCGGAGAAGTAGGGCTTGGTGTCTGCCATGTTGGAATACGGTTGTCGGTTACTGTCCAGGGCTATCAGAACGTACTCAAGCGAGCAAGTTACGATCACCGTACTAATTTCGGGCGTCCACTGGGGGAGGCGAGCTTGGAGGAGAATGTAGGCGAGGAAATGTGAGTATCTGTATTCTTGATTTGTACGAACGCATCTTATTTATGACGAAATGAGTGGCACGGAAGTACCTTCTAGATGAAGGAAGAAGTGTAGGGATCAATCGAGGGCATGCCACACAGTACTGTCAGTGTCCAGTTCTTTGTTCTCTCAACCTCCCCGTGACGCGATCACGTGCCTACTGGGCGCCACACAATGGGACGCGTGTTGGTTCAAACTTCAAGCTGTCCAACTTGCAAGACTAAAGTCTGGAATCACGCCGATCTGCCCTGGAAATGGACCCTATGAGGGATGGTAATACTCTTGAAGCTGAGGCTTGGCTTCAGGCAATTTATGCTTGGACATGCGTATGCCAGTGGTGCAAGCTTGCATGGCCGTTCGGACGCCGCTTACACCTTCACAATGAACTAAGTACGTAGAAGCTACACATCACATATAATGGGTCTGCAGAGACCGAAGCTGAGAATATGCTACAAATGATACATATGATACAGATACGGGAAAGAATATCCAAGACTATTCACTTCAATCAGGGTGCTTTCGGTCCGATCTTCTTGGGCTCGTAAACTTCCTGCCCTTTCAGAATCCTTTCTCCCTGCTCTTTAGTCTCCGGCTGAGTAGGATAGGACTATTGTCAACATGCTGGTGTACGCCTCAACGCAATCGGTACACACCTTGCTGAGCATGTTCCCCCGAATCTCTTTCGCTACGCCGACCACCTTCTCTTTGAAGGAGGGTTGGTGAGCTTGAGCGCCCTGAGCGGGTACCTCGGAGCCAGACCCTGGCTGGGTGGCACCTGTTGAGGTGTTGTTACACGTCAACCATCATGTATAGTGTATAGCAATGAGGCATTCATGATCGGTACCTTGTTGGCTAGCAGTATCTACAACCCCAGGGTGTACTGTCTCCGACGGTAGATGTGGTTTATTGATCTCCTGCTCCCTTTGGGAGTCGTATGCCTGCCTGTCAACAATTGGGCTCTGAAAGTACACGATGTGAGCTTGGCTATCCCGCGGATCGCAAGCAATCTACACTCACATGTGTCAATGCATCTGATCGTGCGGCGGTCTCTTGAGAGATAGGCATAATTGCTAGTAGAGTAGGAGGATATAGGGATCAACAGTGGTAGTCGAAAGTCAAAGGTGGTGTCGGTGTATTCGCAGTCGCTTCCCAGCCATGATTGAAGTACTGGTTAGCCTGGTGACGTCATGGAACGATAACCGCTCGGTGGAGCACCGGAGATACGGAAATGGCAAAAGCTTGGGATTCTAACAGGAGCAAACAACGCCTAACCACAGACCGTGACTCTGATCACTGCAGTGTACACTTTGGATCATCCACTAAAGTACATCTCGAGTCAACAACCAGCCATTGAAACCTAGATGGAGTCCAGCAATCTCGTCAATTCCTGCTCACTGTTGCCACCGCTCTCCCATCCCTTCAGGACTTTTTTCTGTATTTCCTTCACTGCTGCTCGCTTGCTCTCGCCGTCCGACCCGAAAGTATTCTCTAAGATCCTAGCGGCCTCTTGCTTGACAGCCTCCGCAGTTCCCACTGGAGATACCCCTCTGTGCAAGGGCTTCACTCCACTCTCACCTGTACGGACTTCGAAGAGTTCGTAGGCGACTTTGAGGCTGTATGAAAGTCGCGCTGCGTTGGCTGGCTGATCTGCGAAGTGTGGCCAACAAATCCTATAAAAACATAGGTTAGTCATGCCCAAGACTGCAAAGTTCCTCATTTTTACATGGGTACGCCGGCGCATATAGATTCCATGACGCTGTTTTGACCGCAATGCGTTATGAACCAACCAGTAGCCTGTATAACTCCGTCAACTCTCTCATTTTCCTCTAACCCGTGTGAGTACCTCTTACCGGGTGATTCAGGACTGTATGCTGTGGTACCCAACTGACCAACATTCCTAGTCCATATGACTGGACTTTCTGCGCAAGCCTCTCCGGAACGCTTGCGGTGGGCGAACCATGAGTTAGGATCTGCAGGGAGAGTTCCGATGAATTCCCTCGCACCATAGAAGCACACTTACGAAGGGGATGCGCTTTTCCATCACGACGTCAAGAAATGCCTCCAGAAGTTCGATTTGGGAGGGCCACCAGACACTCCCAAATGAGATCTGCCCAGTATTTTCAGCAAATTCGCTGTCATAAAGGCACGTCTGCTTACATATGTCAAGCTGTTAGGCCCACGGGATTGGTATATGTTCTCGAGGTGCCGCTGAACCATGTCTGCGTCTACCGACTTGTTGTTCTCTTGGACACCAGGAACTGCAGGAGCGATAAGGGGGCCAACCACATATGCCTCTCGATTGGTCTCTGACAACCACTTCCTGATGGCAGCAACGGCTTCGTTTTCGTAAGCTTCGGATGTCGTCAGAACGAGGCCATCTACTGCATCCAACACTCTATAATCGTATGAGTACTCCCCCTGCTCCAGGTACTGAGACGATCATACTGATATACAGTCACCCAGATAGCGCCAATCATGCCTTTGGGGAGTTTGATCTGTGCATGCGAAGTGAGTACATCTCGCACCAGTCTAGTGTGATCATTCTGACCTCTTGCGCATGATACTCATAGTCGTACATGGGTGGGAGACCTGGAGTACGCTGAAGAGAACCGTCGCACCTTAAAGCTATATCATCCACGACGTCTTCAAATTCCATTCCCTGTTGTAAGGCTTCGCTCAACTCAGGTCGGGGGTCCTTCCTGCCTCCATAACGTTCCGGAATAAACAATGACGAAGCAGAATTGGACACCCATCCAAGCACTCGTACAGGCTTCTTGCTGACTTTCCGCACATAGTCGATTATTTCATCGTAAAGGATCTATGTCTCATGGTCACAGTGTGTGGGTATAGGCGTGGAGTATACTCACGTCCACAATAACCAGGTCGGGCGCATTGATGCCTAAGAACAGCGTCCCGGGCGTATGCGCAGGTGATATCGGCGATTCGTTGACGAGCTTCAAGTAAAGATCCATAAACGATTTGTTCCAGACTTGCATTTTGGCCTTGAAGCTCATTTCGTTGAATCCATCCAGCGATTCGATTGAGACGAGTCTGCCGTTCGAAGTGTTTGTACATCTTGGAATTCGGGCGGAACACAGCTCACCGTATCTGATCTCTAAACCCAGCAGTCTCCGGACTGAAGTGGCGCACTAACTCGATCTCAACTCTCTCCACAGATCCTATTGTCGCAACGAGCGTAACGTAGTACGATGGATTGTACTGAACGATCTTTGCTGCGAAGGCGCAGAGCGGTCTTGTATGCCCTGGTAAAGAATGTCGTCATCATACAGTATGTATTCCAACAACGTTATAAGTTGGTTCAAACATACCCCATGCTTCGGAAGAGACCAAAAGAATATGACGGCCTGCTTCGCCTTGCTCAGGTTGCTCTGTCATAGCTCTGGACTTCTGGTATGGTCGTTGTCCTTCACGTATCTCAGGACGCGAAGTTTCGAGCTGACTCGCTTACGGGACCGACCCGACCAAGCTGAGTTCATGTGAGCATCAAACTCTGCTTGAAGGAACCGTATATTGACCTGACTGCGGTAATCACAATTTAGAGCTGCCAGATTCGTCCCCCCTGCTCCAGCAATCCCTCGGCTTCAGGTGCTGTTATTGTACTTCGCTGCTGGTGCAGCTACATCGGGTTTGCGCGAATCGATCAGAAGGTCCATGCATCCCATACCTCCTCGTGGGTGGGGGCGCAACTTATCATCGGTGAATGGACCACCCGTCAAAGTACTTACCACTGGTGGGTACGTAGAGTGTGCAATCTGTGTCGACGTCGCTCTTGGTGATAAGAGCGGAACACATACGGCCAAATCATTGAACCGTATCTCATATCCTTGATGTTTCCCTCGTACTCTCAAAGGCCACTAGCTTTCTCACTGGTCCGGATGCTCTCTCTTGTCACATCCGTTGTTACCCTATACTCAATGGACATGATGTGAATGGAAGACTGATTCATTGCAGATTGGGTCCTTTTACGAGTTGTGGGCAAATGATAGCCCGGAAAACCGCTACCTTGGTCAGCACAACGTTATCTATTTTGATACGATGCTTACACAGTACGTCTCTCAGTGCACAAAGTCATTGTCATATTTCTCCTCTTTGAGGCTATAATCTCATGCGACATCCCTTCAACCAAGAATGAGTACATTATCCAGGATAGTCATGCCATGGCTTGATCAACAGGTAGCCGCTGCTAACACTTCTTATTAGGTCGCATCAGACTTCCCATCTTCCTTGCTTCGAAGGTCGCAAATGACTGATCCACAGACGACCATCTGAGAACGCTCGCCCTGCATCCACAGATGAGGCCGGAGCCAGACAGAAGTTCAGTGCCATGCGAGCAAGGCATGCAGAAGTTCGGTTTTGGATATATGCAGCAAGGACGCCGCTGTGTCTCAAAGTTGTGATGTCGATCCGTAGGTGATTCACGGAAAGTCGTGCATTCCAAGATTCAACGACGCTCACGGGACGAGTGGTGTCCGTGTCCAGGACAGGCTCTACAGCAGAGTGCATACAGCCTGCTGCAAATACACCATGCGGGAAATGACGTGGAGAAACTGGCGAAGAACGAGCTTGGGGCAGCCCTCGGTCAAGCTGGCCCGGTACTACCTCCGGGTCTTCGCTTGAGAACAATGCATACCAATTACATCAAGATCCACAGCACGCAGTTTCGGTAATACTAGCTCAACCACCGCGATCACCGTCTGGAGCAGTTTCTCCCAACTTACGAAGTCGGCTTGTCCTTGAAAGACCGCAGGCCTTCTGTCCTCTACATAAATAGCTTGAACACAGGGGAATCATGGTGCAGGCACCTCTAGCATACGCTGCATTATCTTGCAACGTTCCTGACCCAAGATGAGTGGTGTCGTCCCGGATGCTCATATTATGATTCTGTCGCATATGAGGCCTGGGGTGAGAGGCGATTACAAATCTTCAGACCTTGCTTTACAGCGGCTGACACTTACTAGGACACACTAGGCCCCTCCTCTTTCTTGCTTCAAAGTTGGTTCAGACGCGGCCTATCCATATCACGTTCTTTACGCCAGCAACCCTTGTTGACCGTGTAGAAACCGAGCTTTCTCGTGACTTCAGCCCAGAAGATATTAGAAGACCCCTTATCAGGTATGTCCTGCATTGCCTTTCAGACGTACAAGGCCTTGATTTTCCTCTGTAGGATTGTGGGCTTGAAGATACCCAGAGAGTCTGACCAAGGCCCGGTGGATCCACAAACAATTGTAGACGGCACTACTGCCGCGTTCACGAAGGCATATGAGCAACTCGTGAACGGTCTTCCGGTGGAATGTCAACACACAGGACGTGTCTTCGAACTGGTCGCCCTACCAAATGCGGTCATCCTAGATGTAAGCTTATTGTTCTCGCTATAGTGCCCGTTGAAGGAGCTGAGTCTACCCTATGCAGTCAATGTGTCTTTCTGCTCTGAAAGAGATTCGTGACCGGACTCCAAGCAGCACACCTCTCAGAGCACTGGCGTGGTTCCCCGGTCAGGCAGCATTCCACCTCTGGGCTGTAGGCCCAGCTCATTTAGGCGGCAGAGGTGATCTGCGTCCCAAAGTATTCTCGGAGGTGAAGAGTACGGGTCGTCCATTCGGGATTGTTGCGGATGAGGTATGTCTACCTCATATGCAACACGCAACCATACAGCATTGACTCACTAAATGACTAGGTCATTCTTGGATCCAATGGGAGCATCACGAATGTTCCTGGCTTACCTACCATGTACGACCATGAATTCTTCCCGGCTGAGGTAGTTTGTCACCCTGAGGAGCACGGAACTTCGCTAATCTTGACATCAGCTGGGATTGAAGGGAGTCCTTGGAGGCCTATGGATCCAGATGCAAGAGTATGTATTCTCATTATCGTGAGGCTGTTGGAAGGTGATCATGATCAGTACTCACTGATTGAATGTAGGGTATTGGATGCTTGTGATGGCATGGTTTTGTCCACCGCCGAAGCGTACGAACCTGAGGCAGTCGCTGCAACTAGGCGTTGGTTCACCGAGATCTCTAAAGACGTTTATGTTGTTGGGCCGCTGATGCCGTCTGGTTCGCATGCTGCCATTGGGGAGATCAAACAGTCTGGCCAAGCATCGGAAATCATGACCTTCTTGGACAAAACCGTGGAATTACATGGCCCGAACTCCTTGCTATATGTATGATAGGCCATACTGACTTGTAGGCCATATCTGACTTGCGTGCACAGTTCGCTCTCGGGTCAGTATTTTGGCCCATACGACCGGAGATGTTGTGGGCCATCCTAGACGTTATCATGGAACGTAATATCCCCTTTGTACGTAATGCCCACAACTTTGACTTCTGCTCTGACGCTTGCCTCCTTCAGATCTTAAGTGTTGCCTCTCCCGCCGCAATCGTGCCCCATGATGTTCAGAAAAAGGTCGAAGCTTACGGAAAGGGGATCATATCCAAATGGTGCCCACAGCAAACCATCCTGATGCATCCGGTTTGTTCCCTTACTATGCATACCATGTTAATGGCAGTGACAATCTTATACTGGCGCTGTTCGCTTGGACAGGCTACCGGATGGTTCCTCACTCACGCCGGTGAGAACAGCACATTGGAGGCAATATACTCGGCAACACCCGTGTAAGTCTATTCAGTTCATTAAGAAGTAACACCTGCAGTGTAAGCTGATCATATTTCGCAGAATTTGCTGGCCGTTCACTGCTGACCAACCATTCAACGCAGCAAGACTTTCCGCCGTCCTTGACGTTGGGTATGAACTGGTCGAGGTTCGCACTGGCGTGCAAGGTCTCCGGCCTCTCTACCGTACCGGGAAGTCACCCACGGGCAATGTTGATGCGGTACGAGAAGAGGCAAGAGTGGTATTCGGCGAAGCCTATGGGGAAGATGGCAAAAGAAAGCGAGCCAACATGGAGAAATTGAGAGCTGAAGTGCTGGGCGCATGGAAGGAGGGCGGCACTGCTGTGCGGGAGATGGAAAGATTGGCAGTAGAGGTCACTGGACGCAGTGGGCGGCTCACTCGTGCAGTCGTCGCGGGAGCGTAAACTTCAAAGCCGTTCAAATGTATGACTTGATCTCCGAGCTATTCACCTGAGCCATATCGCAACCGTTCCCCAGCCCTCCCCTAGGGCCCTGAAATACCAATGCTTCATCATGACCCGCTAAGCTTACATATACCTCTTCCTCTCGCTTTTTCTCGCTCAATGTTCCTTTTCTACAGACAGGTATTCCCTCGCCCCATGTAAAAGACAAGGGATCATCTTGAAAATCCAATCAAATTGCTTGCGACCCCGAAAACGTTACCGCGGCTATCTCTTCACATGCTGTACATCAGTCGGGATTCGCAATGCGGCCGGCACACTCGTTCTACTATCCGGTGAGCACAGACCGTGTGTCCAGCTGTTATTGAAACAGATTGTTCGACCGTGACTTTACAACGTTCGCGTAATGTGGCCCAATGGTTTGTTGGCACGTAATGCACTCCGCGGAGAGGCTTCTCACGCATGGCGTTCTTGTAACTTGCTTCCCTTGACCATCTTGGACCCCTACTGGTTGCCCTGGCGATTCTCCCCCCTGGTCATAAACACTATGTCATCGCCATGATTAATCATTTCCCGGTACTAGTTTGTCATACAAGATGGCCTTGTATGCTCTGCACTGAACGAGTCAGTCACTACGTGTTATTCGTCAATTCTTGAGAAGGCCTACTGTTGACTGCGTACCTCTATGGGAACTGGCTCGGAAAATGACCAGTTCTACCGTCCTGGGTTCTCTGTTTTGCCGCTGCGAGCTCATATATAACGATGCTGCTTCATGTTTTTGCTGCAGCAGACAGCCCCTCATCCCAACATCGCCATCCCGATATCATCTCCCCGCATCATGTCCAACTCGCAACGATTGGAACCCACTGGTCACGTAGTGCTTCTATCTCACCACGCATGGGGTAAGCCCTCTACTGCTGCTATCGGACATGCGCGCCCTTTCTGAATGCTCTATTACAGGCCATACTAGACCGTTGTGCGTTCTTGCGCAAAAGCTCGTCAAGATGCACCCAGTCTATATATCCTTCATGGTCCCGAAGCAATGTGTGGATCAAGTGGACGCTGAGCTGTCCCGTAGTTTCGGCCCAGACGAAAACATTCTCAGGCGTTTAGTGAGGTGAGTGGTGGATCGGCTATTCACAATTGTAGGAAGGCAGTACTCACATCAGCACAAAGGGTCATTGGGTTGAACCCAGGCGATGAAGGACGCGATCTCGCATTGGCCATTCAGCGATTCAGCGAAGCATTTGCTAGAGTCTACGAACAAATGATTGGTGGCTCGCAGATCATGTGCGACCACACTGGACGCATATTTGAACCCGTCGAGGCTCCTAGCACTGTCATATTTGATGTAGGTGTTCGCTGTAGAATCAAAGCACCCGAATATGCAAGCTAAATGTTACACAGCTCATGTGTCTCCCTGCGATGGAGGCAATCAGGAGGTTTAGCAAGCGGCCCGTGAAAGCACTTGCATGGAACACCGGCCAAGTATCATCCAATCTATATTTCGTTGCGCCAGCTCGTCGGGGCGGCCGAGAAGATTTATACAACAAAGTCCTCGCCGAAGCTGCTCGCTCAGGTCGACCCGTTCCAGAGGTAGCAGATGAGGTATGCTCGCACTCCCTGCACAATTTGCTGTGTTTCATTGATTGCTAACGGTAAACAAGATCTATACAAATGTCGACGGGACACTCGTGAATGTTCCCGGCCTTCCTCCTATGTACGATCATGAATTCTCTCCCCAACAGGTGCGGCTATCATTAAAATCCTTGCTCAATGATGTTGAATACTCATCTCCTGGCTCAGATGTCTATGAGGGGCCTGGTCGGTCCATTCATCATGCTAATCCACAGGTAGGTTGCCCCGTGCGATTAGATAAGCGTGGATTACTGTGTCCTGAACTTTTCCCGTTAAGTGTATACGAGCAGTGTGACGGCACAGTGATCTCTTCTGCCGAAGCTTACGAGCCTGAAGCGATTGCCGAGACTAGAGCTTGGTTTGCTGAAAGCCACAAAGATGTCTATGTCGTTGGACCGCTGCTCCCGTATCCATCCGATCCGAATGCCGTCAAAGGCGAGCAAAAGCAATCTAAAAATGCTGCGGAGATTATGACTTTCCTGGACAAAACCCTGGAGACTCATGGCGCAAAGTCTCTACTTTATGTAAGTGGTCCGTGGCGAAATCGCGGCAGGGGATTACTCACACTTGTTTCATTGAAGTTCTCTCTCGGTTCCTTCTTCTGGCCAACGGATTCCCAGAAGGCATGGGCCATTCTCGATGTGATCATGCAGAAGAACATCCCGTTTGTACGTCCGAAGTGCGTACAAATTATGTTATTCACTAATATTGGCGACCACGATTTTAGATCATGAGCACTGCTTCACCTATGGCAGTCGTGCCTGAAGAGATTAGCGAAAAGGTCAAAAAGTATGAGAAAGGTATTCTTTCTCGTTGGTCTCCTCAACAAACAATCTTAGCGCATCCTGTCAGTCCCTTCACGCTGCGTCTAACCACACTGAAGCTATTCTCACCGTTGCGACAACAGGCTACAGGATGGTTCCTCACCCATGCGGGTCAGAACAGCACGCTCGAATCCATAGCTGCCGGAGTGCCAATGTAGGTCACCCACTCAGTGATGTCGTTCACCGTTCTAACCTCCCTCACAGGATATGCTGGCCATTCAACGCTGATCAGCCTCATAACGCAGCTCGACTTTCCAGTATTCTGAACGTCGCCTACGAACTGTTCGAAGTTCGTAGCGGCGAAAACGGTTTGCGGCCCTTATATCGTACAGGAAAGGCACCGCGTGGTACCGTGGAAGCCATTCGCGAAGAAGTTGGCGCGGTTCTGGATGGCGCATTTGGATCGGATGGACAAGTCAAGAGGGCCAATGTCGAGAGATTGCGAGACGAGGTTCTGAGTGCATGGAGCGAAACGGGACCTGCGACACGAGATATGCAGAAACTCGCTGCATCTTTATAGACTGGACACTGACTCTGCTTCGACTTTGCTACATTGCTGCAATAGATAGTTATGGCACTGCAACCTTCAGACAAAGGAATAGAACACCACTCATTGATGATTCGACCGATGTTACGTCGCAGGTGACCGCTTCAACATGACATCTGTCGGCCTCCATTCAATGAGATGATGATGATTGCCTAAGACTAGTACCGCTCAGAGGAGATACCACCTGTATGTCACGTACATGTGCAGGGAGGTTTTTGTACTGAGTCAGTACGCCGCGCATTTTCTCCTAGAGAGGTAGTCTTTATCTCAGCAGTGACATCGCCATCCAAGTGATCCAACTGGAAGTTTGGATGCAACACGGTCACCCGACTTCCATTGTCTGGACCGACGGCAACAACTTCGCCTGCCGCATCGGAGGAGGGACTCGACTTAAGAAGGGGTATGAACTTAGGCTGTCGACCCTGTACAGACTTCGGGTAAAGGTCGCGATACTGCCCAAAGTCGAGATGTAGTAAAAAAAAAAGTACCACTGTAAGGGATAGAAGTTCGCGGAGGACGGATGTAGAAGTGCGTACTAAACTCCGCTATGACATTCCAATCTCCGATGTCGATTTTGAGCGCCTAACGCTCTCTTAAATCGTTGCCATCTTACTCTCTTGCATTCACCGAGCAATTGAGCAAGTACTTAGTATTATGCTTCCACTCGCGTTATAACTCGACCTCGTATGGCCACAGTGTAGGTGAAGCTTTGAAGATCGGACTCATTCACTAGCGAGTGTCTCCTACGAAAAAGGAAGGTTATGTACTCAGACTGTACTCGATCTCCGTCCCGCCTCAATGACGCATGCTCCGTGAAACAACTTCTTCTCAAGGAAATCTCCTGTCAATGGAGGGGAAGGGCGAGTATAAGAAGAAACAACTCCGTGGTCGTCGGTTGCCCATCTTCCCCTTGACCTCCACCATGTCTGCGGGTATGCCTCGAATTCGTCCACCGACGTACCTACAGTCTACGGCAGCTTCTCTGTTCTTGATCTGCCTGTCATTGTCGTTCGTTCCAGTAACGTTGCCATTGACATTGTTGGCTCTAGTGTATACCTACCTCAATGGCACATCCATGGCCATAAGTCGGCCGTCGAGCAACCGACGAACCGTGCTAGTGACGGGTGCTCGGACTAACAAAGCTCTCTCTATAGCACGCGCTTTCAAACAAGCTAACCACAGGGTCATCTTAGCTGAAGAACGGGAATGGGGCGTTCTCGCCTGCGCTCGCTTTTCCAGAGCTGCGGACAAATACTACGATCTGCCTGACCCGCACGCTGATGATGAAGGACAAACGTATATCGACGCAATCAAGTCTATCATAATGAGGGACAGTGTCGATACCTGGGTTCCTGTGTCTAGTGTTCATGCTACCATGGTAGACTCCGAAGCCGCGAGACAAGTGCACGAACTCGACCTTGAACGTCACAGAGGCTTCGGCTGCGATACCTTTATCCAGCACCCGGATATCGCTGGAACCCTTCATTGGAAGGATCGCCTTGGTGCACTTCTCGAGGACTTAGGCTACCCTACTCCAGAAAGCAAACGTGTCACAACTGTCGCGCAAGCGGCGGACTTTCTTCATTCCCCCAAAATCACTACAAAGGGATCGAAGTACCTTCTGAAGTGTCTCACTTTGGATGATCTCGCGAGAGACGACTTCACCCTACTTCCTCTGGCGACACGAGAGGAAACCGTCTCCCACCTGAAACGTATGCCTACCCCCATCAGCTCGCAGACGCCTTTCTTGCTCCAACGATTCCTTAGAGGAAACGAATACTGCGCTCACGTCTCTGCCAGGAAAGGAGAGATCACGTCCTTTGTTGCGTGTAGAAGCCGCGAGTTGCTGATGCGATACGTCGATATCCGAACTCTGGGTCCAGAGGAGAACCAACGATCCGAGGAAATCGAGGGGTGGATCCGGGGCTTACTGCGGAAGTGGAGAGCAAAGCTCGGTGCAGAGAGCAACGGACGATCCGGGTGGGAAACCGAATTGACAGGTCACTTCTGCTTCGACTTCATCAAGGACGACTCAGACGGCGTATTGTACCCTTTGGAATGCAACGTTGTGAGTTTTTTCTCCATGCAGTTGTCCCGCTTGCGCTGATGTCAGCCCCAGAGAGCGCACACCGCTGTTGTCTTGTTCTCCGAGACTCCTACACTGGCAGATTCCTACCTAGTCGTCCCCTCAGATGCTTCCTCCAGATCTGCCCCACTCTCTCGTCCGCCGCCCAGCTCAGCTCCCTGCTCCTGGATATCTCATGCATTCCCGCTCGCCCTATTGATTTCTTTTCTTCGATTACCCCTCATCCGCCGTATGTCACCCACAGTATGGGGTAATATCCATCCTGGCTTAGAGGACCTTTGCCCCGCTTCTTCGGTTCAGTCGATCCAGAACGGTAGTGCTTCCTCCAATCGCGAAAAACGCGGTGAAGGAGACCCGACGGCATCACCCTCCCCCAACGACACCCTATTCAGCGTCCTGATCAAGTTCATCCTCGGGACGTTCATGCCTTCTTCCGCCCTCGTCGCGATCAATGCCAAATATTCCACAGGTAGTCCTATTCGTCCTGTTAGGATTGGAATGGAGCGCGACGCGTACTGGGAATGGACAGATCCCTTGCCGTTCTTCATAATAGTGCACGTGACGTGGACCTGGATGTTCCTGCGTTTGGCATGGAGGGGACGGAAGTGGAGGAGGGTGAACGTTAGCACCGAAAGAGTGTTTGAGTGCTGAGCGGTCTCCAAAATTGTCATTTACAGGCTCAAGAGAGATTATCTCTGTCTATGGTCGGTTTTGTTACACGTTACGTGGACTCTTGCAGTATGTTTAGCGAAGTTACGGTTGCGAACTGGCTTGGTACTTGTTCTCGTTATAAAAGCAAAGGAGTGGGGATTCATTCAGATTCCACAGAAAAAATGTAGATTCCGTGGCACCCCGAATCATTAGGCAAACGCTGCTGAACTAAACGTCTCACCGGCGACATCGACTGCTCCAACCTGACTAGGGTCTTACAGAACCAAGCACACCTCTCCCTCCTTAGAGCAAAGGTTCAAACGTTCACCTCCCCAGCCCTTTCTTTCGCCATTGACCGGCCCCGATATACCTTTCCGAAGTCGGGGTCACCCCACCATGTGCTCCCTTGACGTAGGGTACGCTTCCGTCCATGACCGTACGGATCCCGGACCTCTCTGCTTTTGTTCAGGTGAGCACCTTCGTCCACACAAGACTTCAAAGTAAAGGAGCCTTCAAATGCATGAGGGAATGCGGTATAAACATCCCCGCGAGCCGACGATACCTTCACGTCCAGTTTCGATGAGATTGGCATTTCCCTGATTCTCAGCTTGACATCACCACGGCCCTTAACGGCGGCTATGATCTCATATTCCGCCATCTTGCCAGGTAACGAGTACAAGTTGATGTCGGCAAAGATATTCGTGATGTATTTAGTATCCGGACTGTACAGTAAGCGGTCGTTAATTTTGGAACAACCATCTAATGCACCATGTCAAAACGTACTATAGACCCATAGTTTCCAGTTGGACTTCGGTGCGCCCTTCATCGGATTCATTTGTAAAGGTCGATTATGAGATCCTCGAGTGACCCCGCCTGTATCAGCATGGCTCTCGAGATAGAGATACGTCCGCATCTCTCAAGTCCGCAACATTCGCCTGAAGGGACTAGTAGCAATAATTAGGATCAGATTCTCGGTGGCGTACCAGTCATACTTTCCACGACGTACCTTGATCGTTATCTTACCGTTCAGCGTATATAGACCTAAATACGCGAACTTGACAGACCCTGCGATGTCTCCGATGATGTGGTGGATCCCAGCAAGTCCCGTCTCGAAGTGGTAGTTACCAGGAGGAAATGTCACCACTATTCTCAAACTCAACAGGCGGGAGCAAACATATTTCCAGTGGAATCTACAACGGGTCAAGGGCTGTCTCTAGCTGTGTACCGTTAACATACACTCACGAAAATGCGTAAACAGGTGCCATTGTAGTTGCCAAGCCGCCGCGTCACCCAAGGAGAGAGCAACAATACCGTTGCTCTCTGTCAGACCGACCCGTGCTGTGGTGCGAGCCACGAAGCAACGATATAATTGTTCTGACTTAGGGGGCAAATCTTGAGTGGGATGTCCCGGGACGGCTGTCAGTACGGCATGGTGTTACCAGCCTGGTTCATGAAGTTTGGATCGAGTCTGAACTACGATTTGTAGAGCCGCCACGCCCAAAGAAAAGTCAGAGAGAGAGTTGTTGTCACGACAGTGTGTGTTGGTGAACGCAACAGACAAGCCCACCGTAGGTGATCAGTGGCCTACGCTTTTGCCAGCAACCATTTACTAAATGCATTTTTGATAGCTTACTCCAGAAAGGGCGCTTGGCACAGTGGTAGCGCGCATGCTTTGCACGAAGTGCTTGTCTGCATGAGGTCGAGGGTTCAAACCCCTCAGCGTCCATTCATTTTTGCTGACCTTGACCGGTTTGGATCAATCTGTCCGTGGCGAGTCAGTGCATGGTGTATGTACAACAATAATCAAGACAACATATAAGATAACACGGGAATAACTAAGATAGCGTAGCGACGAGCGTCCGAGAGCGAGAAGTCCGTGGATGATGCAGAAGAAGAAGTGGATGAAGCAGAAGGGGAAGCAGCAATTCGTGCGTTGGGCGTCGCAGTGGGGAAAGGTGCCAAGGATGTAGGGTGCACACTGACTATGGATGAAGCTGTAGGCGCAGCATTCTGGGTGCCTATGATGAGGAATAGGTATATCAGCCAGAAGTATCAGACGACGGTAATGTAGACTTGCTTTCGAAGACGCCTCCTTGCGATTTGGCATCAGATATAGCTTGCTCCAGCAGATCGGTCGCATTCTGGGGAACATTGGATAGGAACCCGATCCTAGGCGGATCAACAGAGGGATGTGTGAGATTGCCGTAGTAGAACACCACGAGGTTAGACTTGAAGAAAGGATCACCCAAGCTCCAGCTGTACAGAGCACCTGGACTGGGAGGATCAGTAGACACAACGTTATCTGCCACACAATTCGTGGTGTCCCCCTTCTTTTGTGCAGAGACGAAGTCGCGGGGATCAACCGGGAACATTTTGCCCCCAATCTGGAAAGTGAGGTTGTGTGCAGTTGAACACGGGAAGACGGGCTTCGCAGTCTGATCTGCAGCGAACTGCGAGGAGACTGAGCTCAAGATGTTGTTAACGACATCTTTCGGGCCACGGATGAG
>JSYW01002937.1:0-43689 GCA_000787475.1 Lentinus polychrous
ACCCCAAAGATTTGATAATCATTTGCAGTGCTACAAATCTAACTGCAACGATTACTCCACATTTCATTTGTTCACGATTGCCTTCACAATTGTTTCACTACAAACTTTTCATTGCCCGTAGTGTGTATGCTGCTGCTCTCATGGTGCATATACAAACCAATGCACTGGTCCTAGCGTCGAAACTGGTAACTTTTGTCTCTACCGAGTCACCTGGCCTTGGCCTTCATGGCTTCAGCATACCACCATTCTGGGTATTTCATACGATGCTTCTGAGTGAGTAATCCGTACGTCTTCCGGACCCTATTCTTCTCCAGATCTCCTGTTTTCCTTGGAATGCTTCCAGGTGTCGTTCTCTGATATGAGAATGGTATGGTGCAGTCAAATGAAGGGGTAATAGGGGCAATATACAGCATTGATCATCTGCCAATTCTCGCGACGTGTCCATAGGATATTTGGGGTCTATCTCACCCCATCGTTGGGGCACGACAATGGTGGAAAACGTGGATCCGCGATCTACATATCCCTCCTCGAGGATATCCACCGGTGATCAAAGCCATTGGCCTCCCGCACGGCCATGCATGCGGGAAATATTGCGTGGCGTGGGCACAGCAATATTCAGATTGACTGTAAGTACCCCTTCACGGGGTGCCATCTATTTGTAGCATGCGAAATAGACGTGGGTTATCATCTGTTCTAACCTGGTTCTGACGATAGTGAGCGGATCTACGTCCATATCGTGTCTGTGGAACGGTCCTTATGTTACAACACTTCCCCCGGAAAGGATGGTCGTGTGTACATCCGGTCACCTGTCACCGCCGGTGGCAGAAAGACTTGAAAGCTTGAAAGTTCACCGTCCGAATCCGCATTCGCATTCGCTGTAAGTACACCGTTCGGAGTTGTTCAGAACAAGCGGAGATGCGATAAGATTGCACTCATCGTCCCCGAGATTAGATTGTCATATATATTACGTAATTATGGCTTTGACGCGAAACTGTTTCACGAGGTAGCACAACACCACCTGGCATCTCTGTACTGTACTACTTACTGCACGCATATACCTTCCTACATTGTTCTTCTAGATGGATCAGGCAGTCGCTCGTCGCACACTCCAAGAATTAATCAAACGCGAAGATCTTGACAACAAGAGATGTATTGATTGTAATAATCCCAACCCTCAGTGGGCTTCCTTGAGGTCAGCTTGCATGCATATATGATCGGTGCTCGTTGCGACCTTTTCCAATACCGGATGATAGCTTCGCTGTCTTCCTATGCCTTCAATGCGCTGGTGTCCATAGAGGCTTTGGTGTCCATGTTAGGTATGTCGCGTACTTTCAAAGTCATCACTGTCACCAACATCCGCTCCGTGTAGTTTCGTCCGTTCCGTTTCAATGGACACTTGGCAGGAGGATCAAATCAAGAGAATGCAGGTATGGATGTGCTAGCTCGTGCATGAAGTGTACTGAAACTCTGCTAGCTGGGCGGAAACTCGCTCTTCAGAGATTTCATGAAGTCATATCCTGCCGAGGGCGGATACACGGAAGGCATGAGTCCTCATGAGAAGTACCACTCATGGGCCGCTACGCAATACCGCGAAAAGGTAAGCAACTTTTAATGCATATATCTATCGTCATCCTCATATAGACGCGATGCAGCTGGATGCCATGCTTGCTGGTAAGCCATGGTCGCCGTCTTCACCGCCCGCAGGGGCTGCCAATGGGAACTCTCTCAGCCCTCCAGGGCGGCCATCATCTGCACAAGGGCTCCGGAAATCTCGGGCATCGGGTCGTTCGAGTACCGGTCGAAGTGGTTCCCCGGCTTCTTTCAACGGCTCCGCTAGAAGTACGCCTGTGTCTACGCCCACCATCAGCCAGATGCCCCCCGACCAAAAAGCGGCAAACGAAGCGTTCTTTGCCACCCTGGGCCAGGCAAATGCCTCTCGCCCGGACGACTTGCCTCCATCTCAAGGTGGAAAATATCAAGGCTTCGGAAACACGCCTTCGCCGTCGCAACATCCGTCGTACGGTCTCTCCTCTGCGGCTGCTCCAACCCTTACAGACTTCCAAGAAAACCCTACCGCCGCACTCAGCAAAGGTTGGTCGCTATTCTCTGCGGCTGTTGCCGGTGCTACACGCGCCGTGAGCGAGAACATCATCCAACCCGGTCTTGAGAAAGTCACGGACCCCAACTTCCAGGCTGGAGTGAAAGGCTATGTCTCAGAAGCCAGTCGGCGTGCAGGTGAGGTGGGGAAGACTGCGAACGCATGGAGCAGACAAACCCTTGGCGTTGATGTGGCTGAACAGGTCGGAGGCGTAGTGGGCACGGTGAAGGGCAAGATTGGTGGAGGTCCTTCGAGGCAGGGGTATGGCGCGGTCAATCAGCATTACGATGGGGAGACATCCGCGCTGTATCAGGATCATGAGGATGAGGACGATTTCTTTGGCCAGTTCAACGGCGCTTCTTCCAGCCAAGGTGGGTTTGGAAGCTCCGCAACCCAGTCTTCCTCCACTACGGCGAATACTACGTCCGTAACGAAGAAGGAAGAGGACTGGGACGAATGGAAGGATTTCTAGGATGATGTGAACTTTCCTGAAGGTGTATCTATTGGGACGTGGTTGTAATCATTGGATTCAGGTTCACTCGGAGTATACCACATTATTTATTCATCCTCAACGGCAATGGCAGATGTCTTACCTCGACGTCAGCCATGTGCAAATCACAGCAGTAATATTCTTGCAGACCACACAAGCGGTTTGAATCTGCACAAAGAGTCCGCAGACTGAAGTTGCCAGTATACTTATCTCACTGCCACTGCGTAGACGCCAGAAGAGTTTCGAATTCCCGCTTGGTCATTACAGAACCTAATTAGAGTACAGCTTCTGCTAAGTATCACATCCCATGAAGCTCCTATGTCTCTTGCGTCCGGAATATCTCGACCCTATTCAATGCCATGCAGAGCTTCGATGGCTTACCAGTAGAGCTCATCGCAGACATCCTGGGTGAGCTCGATCTCTCTTCTCTCATCACCGTCTCGTACCTCTCCCGCCGACTTCACGCAATCACCTCTGACTCCTCTCTGAACCCATGGCGTCGACCTATCCTCCGCAATCTTCTACGCACATCCCAGGACAAACCGTACGAAGAATGCATGCGCCATTTGAGTGTCAGACATACCGTTCCGAGGCAGAATTGGGTGGAGATATTGACGATGGCGAGAGCGGATTGGTTGTTGTTTGAAGCGACTTTGCCGAATTTGAAGGCTTCGGAGTGGGAGGAGGCATTCAAGAGACGGTTCCTTCCCGGTTGGCAGAAGTGGAAGAAGGACGGGACTTGGAGAGAAGCTTTCATGAAGTGAGTGCCCTTGTTTCCTGTTGTTGTGATCGAGCCGGCTTTCCCACATGTGTATACTAGAGTCCTCCATCGTGTGTGGCATCGAAGTCATTCTTCCTGTACCGCGGACGAATCGTGGACCAAGTGAGTGTCTCTTTTCCGGTAGCTTCTTGTGTATCCTCTTACCACGAGCTCCAGATACATTGTTCTGAATCGCAATGGTACCGCTAATGAGTTGGAGTCTTCCTCCCGTAACTTCAACCCAATGACAGTATTCAATGAATACAAGTACGTTAGCGAAGCGACTCATCTAGAGCGTGCTGCTGATGGCAAGTTGCAGGCTCCAGAATAATCTCGCACATCTTGAGACGCACATTAGGGTACGTTCTCTAACTCATGCTAGACTCATACCCGAAGCGCATTGTTCTCATTATTGTGCCTTAGCTGGTCGTACAATTTGCCGACGTCCGGATCATTGCCCTTGGCGTACTGCACAAGCCTAAGGGATCCTTCTCTATTAACCGGAATGCCCGCATCCTGTTGCATCCTCCTGGCATCGAGAAAGACACCGGGGATGACGACTCTGAAATGATAGAGTGGCAAAGTACACATAGCCATCAGTTATCGACTTCGAGCGACGAGGTTATTCGCTCCATTGAGCCACAACCACCGGCATTCTCGCATGGTGAGTAGTAATTCCCCAGTGCTGTTTGCAGATTTGTGCCTGACCAACTATGTCGTGCTGTCTTGTGTCACGTAGCGTATCTCGAACAAACCTACCGCAAACTCACGCATCCCCTCCCCTCTCTATCGCATGCCAACTATCCGTTCTACACGTCAAGTGGCGAGGATAAGCGGTGGTTTGGCACTGGCGAGTCCGAAGAGGAAGGCAGACAGTGGGTGGGTGGCCTAATGTGCGTGAATGTAATCTTATGTGGCATGCTTGACGGTGGCGACTGACCTATACATCTTTATTGTATTGACATCATCAATCAGGCTGACAGCGCAGCTTATTGGTCCACACACTCGGGAAGCATTCACGGACGGCCCTCGGTTCCAGGATATGGACCTGGTCGCTGGCGCAGGTCGTTCGCAGTATGCGTCATTTACCTGGCCTGACCTTACGGCAATTGCGCCGTGGCTCGACTTGACGAAGAAGATCGACGGGCCGGGGCTAGGGAATTGAGTCAGAGAGTGTGTGGACGTATTGCGTCTTGTATGATCCTGATCGGGAAGTTCATAAACAATTGTCGTTGCTGCCTTTGAACTATTGTGAGGATTCAAATTCAAATGAATCAGAAAAAGCGTGATCTAATACCCGCTCAAGTGTGCGGTTGGACAGAGGAAACGAAGGAAGAACTGAGACAGAACGGCATATATACGTTATACGTAGGTATATAACGCTGCGTTCCCTCTGTCCAATCGCACAAGAAGTCGACTACATACCGTAAGATTCTGTATCACATTGTGGTCACTTTCCTTGCATCTCCTCATTGACGATAATCAGAGATGTCTAACCTCATCAGGGTCTTCCAAATGTAGTTTGAGTGTTTTGTCTAGACAAGAACTCTGCACGTGCGCACAAGAACAGGACGAGTTTCACACTTGCAGGTTTGTCCGATGTCGTCTTGTGTGGACATCTACAGATCTGAGAATATTTCTCTTTTTGGTAGGGTGCTGCATCGCGGAGTTGAATATTGTAGATGCCCTCGATCAATGCAATGATTGCACTGGACTGCACCCGTGGTCAGCAAATTTGTTGTGTGGTGGGTGGGCATCCAGGACAATTGTCTTCGCATCGCCATCTACTGACCGCTTGTGGAAGGGAGTCAAAGGGCCACGAGTAATTTCTTGATGCGGGTCCGTCGCCCCGTCGAGTATCATTCTCGATAGGGGTGAAGACAATTGAAGCTTCGATCTTGTCTTCCTTCGGTCCAGAATTTGGGATATGACATTGTAGGAAACATAGCGGGCTTGAGACATTCAGCGGCTCTCGGAGACTTGGGGGGATATAAGTCTGCTTGGGCCCGTCCTCCCATCGGTTACTTCGCCCGTCCCCGTCACGACCATCCCCGCTCCTCCTCACGCTTCGTCCCCAGGTTATTTTCTCTCTCTAAAGGACAGGTTGCCACTGTGTGGTGTACCTGCTAGTGGACCCGAGGCAGTGCCTTCCTTTCTCAGTATCCCGTTCGAATTCCCGTGACTTTGCCGTGCATTGTCTGTCACGTTTGACCACCTTCGATCTTTGTTTATTTTGTCCTTTTGGACCCATTGTTTTGAACGACTCGTGACCGAACTCTCACGCCTCTACTGTACGACTTGAACGTCTACTTGACCACGCCCTACTTCTCAACCAATAACACGAACTTAACCATGGCCAGGGACGCAACGAAGAAGAAGGTACGACCTCCTCTTGCCACTGCCGTTCCTATTTCACTCTATTAAAACATCCTTGCAGCCCGCCTATTGCCAGGAATGCGATAAGTATTACAGTGATACCAGCAGTCTGAATAGACATCAACATGATGTGCACGAAAGGCGGAGGTATGTCGCTCGCTCGGCTCAGTTGAAGGTTGTAGTCTGACTGGCACAACTACGAAGGCAACATAAGTGCGAGTTCTGCGATAAGACATATGCGCAAAAACCTAGCCTTGAAGGCCACGTGAATAGTGTGCAGTATGTGACCCGAACGCGACTCGATCCTTGGTTTCATGTCTGACCGTATTACAGCACAGGCGCGAAACCTTTTCCATGTGACATTGCGGGCTGCAAGAAGAGCTTTGCCGATCGATCTTCACTCTGTCGGCACCGCAGCACGATACACGGGGAGAAGGCCTTTAGTTGTGACGAGTGCAAGTACGTTGACATCCTCATCCGCTACATCAGCTGATATTCACTGATATATGTGTAGTTGCATCTTGGCGAGAAAGGATGCATTCAAATCGCATATGTTGAAGAGACATAAGAAAATCTTGTCTGCGGAGCAAGTAGCCAGTCGCGAGTGTGACAAACCTAAACGAAGCCAGAGACATCGAGGTAGAACGCGGCGGTCTCATTCGTCGAACGATGACACAGACATCATCCCTCCATCCGTGCACGCGACAACAATGGCACCCAACCTTCCCATCCGTCGCTCTGGGAGAATCGCATCTCGACCTCCTATAGCATATCCCCTTTCTCCTAGCCCAGATCCCAGCTCCGAGACGGATAGCTCCGGTGGGTTGAGCTCTCCACACCAGAATAGTGATCGCTCGCTATCTCTGTCGCCTACTGTCCCGGAGGGCTACGATCCCCAACCGTCAGCCTCCACCAGTAGTTGGCCACTCTCCTTGGGCCTTCCTGACACGTTCTGTGGCATATCCCCGACCTCAGGCTACTCTCCGATCTCAGGCTACTCCTCGACCTCAGACTACTCCCCGACCTCAGGCTACCAGTCGTACCCCACACAAGGCATGGCGACTTCGTCTTTGGATGTTCCGTATCAGTACGAGAACGCACTTCCCGATAACATGTACTTGTCTCCGATGCAGTCCTCTATGCTCACGGGTCTGCCTTACGTTGCCGAGCATTACACGCCTCCGCAGCAACCGACGACTTGGCCTGCGGTAGTGCCTGAACTGTCCGATGTTTATCAATATGGTGGACTTGGAGGCGGAATGGGGGGACCTTCGTCTTTCTACTGATGACTTTCCGAAACGTCTTGATGACGTTCACAAAGATGGACAACTTTCTATTGGACAGTTCACGTTGTTACCCTACCTCTTTTACCCTTGCCGTTCTGACGGTTTCGATTCGGACTGTATCCTTAGCATACTATCGGACAGTTTCTCTGTCATGTTGTATTTACTTCGCGATATAATACCCTCTTGTATGCTGTCGCTGAGAACTTGGCTTGGGTCACTGGTACTCACGACGCGTCGCGTCAGGTCGCGTCCCAGTATCCCATCACGTGCGTGTATCGAGAGAACGAACAAATAAGAGCAAATACGGAACGGGCAGTGAGTTGAATTGATAGGGAAGGTAGGCGCCCAAGTAGATCTGGTCTCCGCTCTGTGGCTGGTCTCTTTCCCTCCCTTCTCTTGCCTTCTTCCACACCGTCCACCATATTTTCCGTCCTCTCCAGACGCGTACTTTGGCGGCGGAAAGCTTTGTTTATAGCAAGAATGCTTGCTACTCCCCTTTATCCTCAATCGTCCCTCCAGGAGGAACGAGATGTTTCGCAATATAGACCGGCCAAGGATATTGAAGCATTCAACAAACTACTCCCTCCCCCGATCGAATTTGTGGAAGGCTCTTCTTCTGGAACATTAGTATTGGGAGAAGGAAAATATCAGCCAATTAACGCTGCCCCGTCTACGCCTGAATCCGAGGTGAGTGGGTATTCTGGCCTCGGGTGTTGTCATCTGACTCTGTGTCCTCCAGCCTACCCCAAAGAATAGTGTCACAACGCCTCCTTCGTCCCAAGTCAAGGAATCAAAGGACGTGAAATTGCTATACTCGGGTACTATCGACCTCTCGTGGCCGAAGCAAATGGTGATCGGATGTGGGTTCAATAACATTGGCAACACTTGCTTCCTCAACAGTGCTCTTCAATGCATGCTACATACCCCTCCGTTGCTTCATATGCTACTGAGACATAATGTGGAAGAGCCATGTACGTACACAGAATAGGCTGTGCTTTCCACACCGGTGCCTTACCATCTGTGGGTCCAGGTCGTGCAAGGAAGAAGAAGACGTTCTGTATGTCTTGCGAGATGAAGATACTGATGCACGATTGCTATGCAAATGGTCGACGTTTAACTACACCCTATGTCATCACCAATAACCTGTCACGTAAGTCGAGACCTTCTCAACGCGTATGATGGTTCTGAGGGTTGCACCAGACATCGCTAAACATATGCGACGAGGCCGCCAGGAAGATTCGCATGAGTTTTTACGGTATGCTATCGACGCGCTTCAAAAGTCATGTCTCCTTGGTTATCCTCCGTAAGTCAGGTTTCTTGAGTTTCTGCGAATATGACTTTCTCACGTACGGGTCAGTAAATTGGATCATAAGCTCCAAGAGACCACTTGGGTGCACAAGATCTTCGGAGGCCGTCTCCGTTCCCGTGTTTCTTGCCTATCGTGCGGGCATAATAGCGACACGTTCGACAGCATGCTTGACCTTAGCGTCGACATATATGGCATGCATTCGCTGCAAGAAGCCCTCAGAAAGTTTGTGGCCGTCGATCATCTCAAGGGTTCCAACAAGTATCAATGCGAAAAGTCAGTTCCTTTGTACTCCTCACCAGATCGGTGATACTGACATTGCATTATCCCTACGTGAAGGTGCAAGAAACATGTGAATGCGGACAAGCGCTTCACTATCCACGAAGCACCCCTCGTCCTCAGTGTACATCTCAAACGGTTCTCTCCAATGGGTCGCAAACTGGGGCAACCCATCCGCTATGAAGAGACACTCTCGCTGAAACCAGTGATGAGTGAAGGCCAGCCCGGGCCTACGTACAGTTTGTATGGTGTCATCTGCCATGCAGGTTCAGGGCCAAACTCCGGTCACTATTACGCGTTTGTGAAAAATGCGCACGGCCGATGGTTCGAAATGAACGACGATCTGGTCACACCACAACACGGTGCCCCAACAGGTATGAAGAATGTCTATATCCTATTTTACATCCAGAACAAGGGGCAAGAACCAGCATTGTCACCCGTCTCTCGACCGTCGTTGTTGCCGTCACCCCAGATGCCAAAGAAAGGCGGTGTAGTGGCGAATATGAAGAAGCGGAAGATTGTGGAGAGCGAGGACGAAGGTGACACACCTTCAGCTTCGTCCAAACGAAACACACCTTTCATCGGTCCACGCCTTCCGTCGCCCCCGCTCTCTTCAGCTAAACACATAGAGAGCAGACCGGCTTCACCATCGACACCGAAAAAGCACAAGCCGAACCCGTCAGATCCTCAGGCAGAATTCTTGAGGAAGAGGATTGAGGCTGTCACGACGCCCAAAGTCACGACGCCCAAACCTGTTCCAAGCGATGCTCTCCTCAGCTTGGCACAGTACTCTGGGGATGATTCGGATGATTTGGGCGAAAAGGTCGAAATCAAGTCAGGCGATGTCGCGGAGAAGTTAGCGGAAGAAGCTTCCGGCGAGCCAGCCAACGGTACTTCTCATCCTGCTACCTCAGAGACGTCGACATCCCATGCCGACGGACCACGCACTTCCCTGTCTGACCCTTCCGACACCTTGCCACCCAAACTTGCTCCCGTCCCCACCAGCAGTTTCTATGGTACATCCGCGTCAACCAAAAAGCAGAAGGGAAAGAACAAGGATGACGATATTAAGTCGTTGAAGAGGAGACTTCAGGAGGTAGACGAAGCTGAATGGGCACGGACGCCTATCTCACCAGTCAGTTCATCGTCTGGAAATGGCTATCGCGGCGGAAACCCTTACAATCGCATAAAGAACGGAAACAACATCTTCGACGGTCGTGATTCTCGGAGAGATAACCCTCACATACGAAAGTATGGCAAAGCGAGAAGACCATCGCGAGCCATCTGATCATATTCTACTGGCATTTGTGAACTCATTCTTACCCGTCCGTGCATTTATCCCCTTCACGTGTAGTCCAGTATTGTTATCATACCTCACCTCATTCCTTCTTCGTAATTGCAACCTTCCACAAGCAATTCAGAGAACAATGCGCAGTATATTGGTGGATTGGACCTGTGATTACTGTACTGTCCTCTACAGCTTTGCCTTCACATCATGCCTATCGTTAGATCTTGAAAGCGTGAACGTCTTTGCCTCGTTTTCCTGTCCTTCTTCCCAATAAACCACCGTACAAGTCACATCATCTCTGTATCTCCTCGAGTAAGGCGCAGGTATGCTCAACTTCTTCCGCAACGTGACCTCATCCGCACCACCGAAAGCATTCCTGATCAGGTGAGTACTGACGTTGTCATCAACGAAAGCCCATGCGCCCTCTTTGGCTTCTTTACGATGGATGTCTTTTCCCTCTACGGTGGCACCGGTGGTGGTAGGGACGATAGAGCGAAGATCGGATTTGGGAACACTGCCTTTGAGGCCTGCGAGATGTCCGCCGACGAGGGCTACCACTTCTTCAGAGGAAAGCTCGTCCCAGAGTCCATCCGTTGCCATCACAAGGAAACGCATGGTTGACTTGGGTTTCGAGGGAGGCGAACCGTCTGTAGCAGGCTCGGACCCGTCCGGTAAGAAGTCCAGTTTTCGATGAGTGACGACAGGTTTGGGCGTGACGTATGGGGGCGTCTTGGAGAAGGCGGGAGTCTGCCGAGGCTTGATTCCATTGCCCTCCAGGAAAACCTTCGTCAGGCTACGTGATTCATGTGAAAAGACCGTTGTCGTCGTGCCAGAGAACCTGGATGACGTACATGTTATGAACTTCTCGAGACCATTTATAGTTGGCGTCACCAAAGGCGCGGGTAGGTTCCAAGCCTCCCATTACCCTTCCACGCATGATGACGGTGTCAGCCTCGTCTTGGGGATGTTCTGACTGCATCCTTGGGAGAGAACGCTGAGTCAGCGAAGAGATCTAGCTTGTACGGCGAGACACTGACCTCCGGAGTTCGTTAGGATTACGGCCTGTCTGATCCTCGGTAAGGACATCGACACGCCAATGACCTCTACCATCCTCGCTTTCTTCCCAGACTCCGGCAACCGCGCGGCAGTCACCGGTCAGTGCAACGTAGAGGTTACGATGAGCAGTATCAAAGAGTGCGAGTAATGCACAGGCACCTTTGCGATCATCAGACATATGTTCGTTAACGATATTGAGACGTGCAAACCTGAAAGCGCGGGTTGCATTGTGGCCAGAGCCATCGGATGTTTGCTAAGATCGGGAAGGTTGTTCATCCCTACCGACTTCCACGTTGCTCCTTGCTTGGAGAGCTCTTCTGCAAGTAAGCGTATCGGGGCGTTGACAATCTCCGAATCGAGATTCATGAAAGCCGTCTGGATGGCATGCGACACGTATTTGGGATCAGAGTCAAAGGGGATAGGTGTGGAGGTAGTTGGGCGGATCAATGACTTGAGGTCTTGCAGAACACTAGCCTTGGGAAGGATGCCATTGGGGTCGTTGATGAGGGCAGATAGCTCCAGCGCCACTGCAGGCAGTAGAACGCGGGAGAGAAGTCGTGAGGTGTGCACGCCGGCGTGACCATCTAATACGGTGAAGAATAAGAGGTCTCCGGGCGCAGACGAGTCGGTAGGATCCCTTTGGACGATGTTGCTGGCGTTGGCGTCCTCAATTGGATCGTTCGATGCGAGGTATGTGGTAGCTTGTTTCCAAACAATCCCATACGGCCTGGGTGTGACCACGAGTCGTTCATGCTCTTTCAATCGGGCTTCCACTTCATCTTTTGATAAAAGCGGTATAGAGTGCATCTCCCGTGTCAGCTTTCCGTCAGGTCCCTTTACACGTACGGAGAGATCGAAAGTTTCCCTGGCGGTAGATTTCGTAGAATAACGATAGTACAAGTATCCTGGACCACCGAGAAGCACCGCAGTGCCAATCACAGGCTTCCAAGCGCGTCTTAGCATGACCGAGCTTGAAAGGGAGGGTCGTGTTCCCAGATTCAAAAGAGAACACAGCTCGACTTTGTCTTACTGGTCGTGTGCCCTTTACCCTAGGTGCGAACCATTCATTAAATGGTCAAGAGAGACTCGTTCCTGCGTGTGGAAAGTGTATGGCGAGTCAGATCATTTCCTGAAACAGTAGGGGAGAATAAAGCTCAAGGAATGTGGTACTAACCTGCAGTGACCAGCCCAAAGCAAGGGCTCGGGAGTCGGAATGTACTAGAGTTGTGGCAAGGTATAGACTTTCGAATGTGCGTCAAGATCGTGCACGTGGTACCGTTTACGATCGTGTCATCGATCGCGTTGAACGTACATACACGTGGAAGTGCGAGTAGCATCCCCTATAACTCGACTCATACATTATCGCCCACTTGACCATGATGCACGATCAGCTTGAAGTACATGGTGCACTGATCGTGTACTCATTCTTGCCCTACACACTCTGTTTCATCTATTGCCGAAATGCTACAGAGACCGGTACAGCAAGCGATTTAGCTCCAGTACAAATGCGCGTCGCGTGAAACCATTATGAAAGGGTATAATACAGAAGCTGTGGGTGGCGGAAAGGTTAAGGTGCCCTAACCCAGCCTTTGTCAATGGCGATTTGCAGGACTTGGGTTGCGCTTTGCGGACCAACGGGTGATGCGGGCTTAGGGATCGCGTGTGTCTTCTTTCTCCCTTTCTTCGGCAGAGCGGGCACTTTACTGCAGCACGCCACAGCTTCGCCTAGAATGAGCTCAATCTCGGTCAGACATCGATGACATTCCTGCTCCGTGTATGTCGATGTGGAGGCAGATCCCGATGGTGCAGTTCGACGAGACGGGCCCGGGGGAGGTAGCCGTTTCGAATGGAGCAGCTTGAGCACGAGATAGTGTAGCCACTGAAAGAGATAGGTTGAGTCACGGGACAAATCACAGGCGAAGGGAAGGTTTACCATGACATTGGTTAAAGGGCTATAAGACTCCCAGGAGTCGTTGTTGTGCACTCTCATCATCCTGTACACGTCGAATTGATAGTCACCTGTGGCGGAAAATTCGTGAGTATCCATGAGTACCCATGAGTACACGGGTCATGTTCGCGTACCTTCCCCCTCAAAGATTTCTGCGTCAAAGGGTGTCCAACGGATTTCTCTGGATGTGCCATCCAAGGCATCCATCCTTGCAAGTCCAAGATCGATCACGGTCGCCTTCAACCCATGAAGTTCATGATCCATAGGAAGCTTCTCCCCTTTCTTGCGTTTGGGTTTCGCGGAGGACGTGATATTCTTCACAAGTATCTGGCCCCAATGCAAGTCCCGATGCTACATTCGTTATAGAGTGTCAGCATAAGCGGACGCGCGACCTACATAGCAAATACTTACCTCGAAGCGGACAAGACCTTCAGCTTCAGCTAAAGCACGAGCGACTTGCCAAAAGAGACTGCATGCCTGTCGCCATCCTGTCTTGGACGCAGATGGAAAGGTGTACGCCTCTAAATCTGGGCCACCATTAGGCAGGACAATTATGGCATATGTCTGAGCTACAGTGAACGTATCTATGGTGTACGGTTAGCAACTCATCGAACCTCGCCATGAGAAAAGCTACAGACCTGGCCTGACACTTTCGCTTCCCTTTCTCTCATGGTACTCATCCCACAGATCCAGTAACAATGAAGGATATTTCCCGCGGACAACATAGGTGCGCAAAAGCTTCACGAAACCTTCACAGATCTCACCCATTTCCCTTGTGACCACAATCTCTTTGATCACATCCTTCACGTCACTCGGGGCCGGGGAATCCGAGTCATCTTCAGAGACAGAGGTGGCACGTCCTGTTTCATCACGGAGGGGGATAATTTTCAGTACCACGTCTCCTATGCCAAATACCTCGGAATACGATGCTTCCCCAATCTTCTGGAAGCGATACGGGCCCTTCATGTCGTTGATGGGTACGCCATGATGGGATGTTTGTACAATAGGATCAAGCGGGAACATCTCAATGAATGCCGAGAATTCGTGAGGTGTCGTTTGCGAGCACTCATCGAGTAGAGGACGCAGATATTCGGGAGCAGACAGCTCAAGGGCATCGAGGCCTAATTCAACTTCTCGTCTGGTGGAGGGGGATAGCGCGAGTTGTTCGAAGCCGAGAGAGAGGTCATAGTCTGTGTCTATAGGACTGGATGGCGAGGGCGGGGATGGGGCGGAAGGGAAGCCAGCACGACTAGCACGAAAGCGGATGGGAGTCAACTGGTGAGGCCTGGATCGGGAAGTGCCGGCGATGAAAGGTGAATCCGGGAGGCGTCCGTTAATGGGTGCGTGCAAAGTCCTTGTGTCAAAACGACCGAATGAACGGGAAAGAGGATGAACACCGGTGCTCAAAGAAGGTGCAGGCGAAGCCTCTAGTTCTGGTGAGTCCGGTGGGCATTCGATCGCATTGCTACTTGCTACAACCGGACGGTTGTGAGGTAGTTTGGGCGGCTCCGGGGATAGAATATTGTCTGAGATAATGATGGGTTTCGCTGGACTGTTTCCTAGTGAATCAGAGTCGGATACCACTATTGGTCTATTCGTTCTCTTGTTGGTAGGAGGTTTATGAGCGAGAGGGAAGTCCTCTTCGTCATCGTCGGATATCTGTATGAAGTCGGGTTTGGGTATAATCCGGGTCTTAGCCCCCGCGGGTTTCTGGCGCGTCGCAGGATCGGGATTGGCTTGAACGTCAGTTCTGGAGACTCGCTTCTCCTCACTGATACGCCGACCAGTTTCATCTAGTAGAACAATGTCAACATCAATGATGGGCGATGTTGATTTCAGAGGCGTGCTCTTGACTAGGGTTGGTTTCCCCTTCTTCCGCAGAGGCTGTACTACAGCGGGAGAGCCAAGCACGTTGCTCAAGCATACACTTAGCGGATGCCGAATGGGGCGTGCATCTCCAACCTTTGCTGACTTTGGCGAGCGTTTCGACGTTTGGGATCGTTTGGCTTTGGTTTGCGAAGGGACGGGGGGAAGGAATGATATTGGGGGCTTGCGTGTCTGTCTGGTCGCCCTAGTCTTCGTTGGGAGGGGAATATATTCGAAGTCGTCCTCGTCTTCGGATTCCCCTGAATCTATGCGCGTCAGCTTACGCCGTGTTATCTTCGCGCGCGGAGGCTTGGGAAGCACGACCGGATCAGACTCGTCGGAGCTGCTAGACTCAGCTGGCTGCGAGATGTATTGATTTCTGTGTGAATCCGTCCTTCGATCGTCCGAAATGTTGACAATTCTTTGTCCGCGGCGTCCATACGCGAATACTTGTTTCGTCCTTGTGCCAAGCATAGTTGATGGATGGGTTTGGCTGGTATAACAGAATGAAGCTATGTTATCCTAGAGCAGGTTCTAATTCTTACAAATGTAGGTTGAGCGGTCCTGGCGGATGTGGCTTAGTCCTAGTCCAAGAGGTTGGCCGAGATTGTTCGATCGAGTTGAACACAAACGGGCCAGCGCGACAACGTGACCGTGTATGCTTAGTCAGCTGTGTACATAGAGATCAACAACGCGACTCTTGATTCCAAGCACGCGCGTCGCCCGGCGGGAACTTATAATTCACCTCCATACTGCTTTGCAGTTCAAGCTCAAGTCGTGAAGACTCTACGTTCTGTCCATATCTTGTTCTGCTCTGAATATATGCAATGGCTCTTCCACCCAATCTCAAACTTTCGGTGACACCTCCCGAACTCGAATTAATTGCCTCGGAACAGCTTGTCGAGATTATCCCTTTAGTCGCGATGGAGAGAACGGCATTCATTTCTGTAATTGACATTCTCCGCCATGATAGTTTTTTTTAGCTGAGCCCAATTAATAGGGTGCATTTGGGCCCTTGAGGCCTCCGCAGAAATGCAAAGTGCCGATATGGATGGCCGTAAACCTCAAACTCAAGAAGAAATGCCATATAATCCCTCCTGACTGGCTGAACGTTGGTGGGTAGTTTTTGCTAGGATTGGTCCGACTAACGAAGATGACGCCTCTCAGACTTCTTGCAGGACCGCTTAGTACAGGAGACTACACAACCAGAATTCAGCGAAATGCCATTCCGGTTCGCAGAGATTGCGAAGGTACTATTAGACGTGTAAGACTATGACTCATTTCACAACCCGTATTGTGGTGCTTAGTCTCTACAGTGCATCAGATGACTTCCAATACACGGAAAGGATACGCTCTCTCCTGAAAGACATCCGAGAGGCACGACAGGCGAAGAGTCGAGAAGGTCTCTCCAAGTTGGACCATAGTGAACTTAGTGTAAGTTCTCCAAGGATTTTGACGTGGCCGAGTAATTTTTGAAGGAAATCACTAGCTACCAAACTTGTCCTCCATGGAGATCAACGAGATTCGGCCATTCTTTATCAAGGCGATGGGTGTCCTTACCCAACTAACCCGACAACCAGAGGACCAGCCCATGGTGTAATGGGAACAAAGATACCCGGAGGTGCATGCATTGACTGCAGACGACCAACACCATCAATGTATCATTATAACGCACAAATCATGTAGCAAAGCACACAGGCCGTAGATCACTAAGGTGATAGTCCATCGCACTACGTAAAGTCGGGTAAACCAAGCACATTACATTACATTACTTCAGCTTCTCCTGCAACAATTTCTTCAACTCTGCGATCTCATCCCTCAACTGTTTGACGTCGGTCATTATAAGGGTCTCAAACGACTGGCCATCAATGAGTACTGTGTTCAATACATTGAGAAGATTGGGACTCACGTGTGTCGTGTCTGGGAATGCAGCAACAAGCTCGTCAAACGGTACCTTGCTGATCCGCATCCCATTCTCGGACTCTTCTTCCACTACCGGATCCTTATGTTCTGGACGATCTTCGACCCCTTGATCAGAGCTGGAGAACCAATCCTTGACCCATTTGTTCTTCGACGGGTCGAGTTCGGCTTCGTAGATTGCGATGATTGAGAGAGGGATGAAGAAGATGATACTCATCACAACTTGGTTTATCTGGACACGATGAGAAAATGCAAGGAGAGTGGTGACTGTAAACTTACCTTGGCATATGTGTCACGATCAAGGAACCACCTAGTTAAGGGACATAGTATCAGCATCCGCAATCATGACATGAAGGGTAGGAACGTACTCAAGTGGAGCAATAAGGACCATCTCAATCAGGTTGAATGGAGCAGGATACAGGTGTTCATCAGGTGCTCGAAGAGACCCGACGGCCTTGTCTGCGAAGTAGGTTAGGTATTCGGCTGCTGCGTCTTCAACGACCTGTATCCCGAATTGGCTTAATATATCGGAGCATCTGCAAGTGCATGTACTCACATCATCGTACGCCGACGAGAACAAGGACACGAGGACATTCAGCAGGATGACAGCAGTAGCCACATTCCATCTGGGTGAGAGTGTCACGAGCAGTGTAGCAGCTGGGTGTATAGACCGCTTACAGATAGTACAAAGCCAGACCGGCAGGACTGACTTTGAACATGTCGTAATTAGGTGCCCTAAGGTCGGATAAGATTTAATGAGACCGTGGGTATTGGGACAAGACGTACTGAAGCAACGCTTGCACGAGTACATTCATGACCTAACGAAAAGTATACGAAGGGTATTCGATGTCAGAGATGTTGACTATGCCATCTTACCTCGGTGGGATGGTCAGTTTGACCATCCGCGGCATCCAGAGCGTACAGGCCTTGTAGGAATCCGATGCCGAGCAACCCTAGAAGCTACGGACAATGCTATATCAGAGGATACACGTAGTATATCAATACCCGTGTATGACTTACGCAGAAGAATATGCTGGACTCTTGTAGCATCCGAGCCACACAGATTTGCATCGTTCCGATGAATCTATGTGGGGGTCAGCAGCAAACTTTCTTTGATGACGATATGAACGTACTTATATCCGTCGAATACCGGAATAATTTCTGTACTATCATCAGCACAATGAGGAATAGTCGTCGGTTAAATATCTAGAACTCACTCATCCTATGTAAGGCTGTTAGTGACCTCTTCAGCGTAAGGAGCAATACAGGACGCACCAAATCAACGGGGCAACGAAACTCAGGCATTGGAAGCTCCTGATGCGCAGAGTTACGTTTCCTTCACCCTCAGACGCAATGCCAGCCATGCGCAGAGAGAATGCGGCTACAAGCAATGCATCCGTACACACTGAGACCACGTTCCAGAATCCTATAGCACTCCAGGAGACAAACCACAGCAACTTGATGACCTGAAGGACTATGAGTTATGGGCTGGTCCTGCTGCTTGATGATTATCCTCCTGACCTTCTGAACATCTAAACATCGTATATGTACATGTCACGACCTTGTGGTTATAGACAAAGTGTCAACACGTACCTTCGAACGCAAATGCCAGGGCCATTACGTACATAATGACCTCCCATGTATCCAGGTCAGTGTAGTCAGGATCAAGTTTATCCAAAGGCTCTCGGACTCAATGATACCCTCGATTTGTTAGCCTGGCGCTCCGCATGAAGGGGAAGTAAACTCACCGGCTTGCGAGTACGTCAAGAGGAAGAATATCCATACAGTAATACGGAAAATATTTTGATATCTAGACATATAGTGTCAATAGCCGGTTGGACAGTATTGGCAAGAACATACCGAGGAACTGTTAGGCGGTTGGGGGACATATGACTCCAGAAGCCATCATAACCTTCTTCTTTGTATGGGACGACTGTAATGCGGAGGGGAAGCTGAGTGGAACTGCGTTTCGCTATATGATACAATCCTTACATTCCAGGCCTCGTTGCTTGCCATGGGTTTGTACCAGTCTGCCGCACCAAATATCGTTCACAACTAGTGATAGGATGCTCAGTAGATATTAGTACGGCATAGAGTAGTGACAGGCCAGTTCTTACCATCTTGCGCTTCCGAAGAAGACAAGAATATCGTACTACACCATAAAAGCAGCTCGTAAGTAACAGCCTCTAATCTGAGGCCCATGTACATGTACAACTCACCAGTGTGAATCGATAGCAGTCTCAAGCGCACTAAGTCTGTCACTTTCATCGCCATCCACTTCCCGATGTTTGAACCGTGTCGTCAGCATCGCATTAATCCTATCAGGCGGTGCGAGGTGGACCACTCTGCGAGCGATTACCTCACAGGCAATGGCTGAACATATGGTTAAACTTCCCAGTCCAGTATATGCGTATATAATAATGAAAGCCCACCTCTACTCATATTTTCTTCATAATCGGCGGGGTTATGATTTGCGTCATACATAAACTCCTTACGTGCCCTCAGAAGACAGTACGGCAGCTATTGAAGGCAGCGTCTATTGAGAGTCCCTCGTAGAGTGTATGAGCTACTTACAGGTTCTAAAAAGTCGCCTGCGGCCTTTATGTACGTCGCGACGACTTGCGGCGTGATCACGATGCTTGTCGGATCGGTCAACCTTTCCGTTGGGACTTCAACTGGAAGTAGGGTTAGCGTCATCAACCTCAGGCGTTTGACCAGTTCTAAGACATTGTACTGATAGTCAGTCATATTCCAGCATGTACGAGGGGCTGATAGAGTGTACTTGTCAAAGTGTCAGGTCGAGGGTGAACAGACTCGACAGACGAGATGGATGCCTGGTCTTCTGTGCGGCTTGGTATGCCATTCTCAACGGTATCGTTCCGCCGAGCCATCGCTGAAGGTCTTACTCCTGCTTGTCTTCCGAGGTATGAACGTGAGGGAAAGAGCGCAAGAAATCTATTGCTGGCTCAGGCATCCGAGTACCTGGCGGTGGCGCGGCCGATGCATGCAAGTCAACGACGTTGATGGCTCCTGGCGTTCCTGTGACTTCAGTTGTTTGTCCTTGTTGTCCAACAGCCTCTAGAAGACCAAATTTAGTAGTCATTTACCACGTGTCCAATTACAGCCATACAGTACTAACATCTGGCGCTTCGCCGCAGTATACTGCCTCCAATACGCTAAGCCTAACTACAGAGTGGTTGCTGGCGAATTACCATCATGCCAGTGAGTCAGTACAATATATGATAACACTGCTCAACCTCACTACTTGCAGGCGTATCATTCGTCATTCAATGAAGAACCCGACGTTCGACTCGTCGGGAACATGTCTATCCTCCCGATCAAGACCAAGATTCGTGGCCCAGCACCTCTAGGTGAGTATATGTCTCCTGAGACGTGTAGCTAATATGCTGATTGCAAGTAACCTATCATTGCACATTATAGCTGACCCCAATAGCGCGGATATCATCGACGAAACCCTTGATCTCTTTCGCGCCAACTCACTCTTCCGCAACTTCGAGATCAAAGGCCCTGCCGATAGGCTACTTATCATCCTCATTCTGTTCATCTCAGATTGTCTGGCGAAGCTGGGAAACGCACGAACGCCACCTTCACAACTGGAGGCTGGTAAGATGCTGAACACCCTTGCTGTTGACAACTTCCCGATCCCCGGTGACGCGAACTTCCCGCTGAATGCACACTATGCACCCCCTGCCAGCCGTGCGGATGCTGGTACGTGCTGCGAGCTATCTGCACCAATTCATGTCTGACACGGATGTAGAATATCTGCGCGGCTATCTCACCCAAGTCAGACAAGAACTTGCGGCGCGCTTGGTAGAGAGATTGTACGCAGATGGTACAGGAAAGCCCAGCAAGTGGTGGATGTCATTCCAGAAGAGACGCTTCATGAACAGGAGCTTGGGCACGTAACTTACCAGACTTGGACTATAGCGCAGCGGCAGTTCCCTCTTTGTAACACACCTACAAGATGATATCCAAAACAACCAAAATACATAACGGATTTAATGAAAATTTATGAGCTACAACGGATTACATCAACCTCTCACTTCTTCTTGCGCCTCTCGTTCGGATTTTTCTTGCCATACCCAATGACAGGCATGTCTCCGTCGTATCCCCTATTCCTCATACTCCGGCCCCTTCCCCCAGCACCTACACTCAAGATCTCGGGAACCCAATCTGGGTCCATCCAGCTGCTAACTACGGTACCACCAGTTTTGCCATGCTGAGCTCCAGCTGCGCTAGCCAAAAGCCTCTTCTCTTCTCTTTCTCTCTTTCCATCTGCGTGCTTCTTCGCTTTCATCCAAGCAGACTGGTCTTCGCGCAGAATTAGACCCTCCCCAGCACCAGTCTTCGCAGAGCCAGGCTTCGGTGCGGGAATAGAATAGATAGTACCTCGTGTTTTGTACTGGAAGTTCTTCTTGAGATGTACTTGGAGTGTTGGCGTGGAAGCGGTCGCTTTGGGAGAAGAGAGGGTGACTGATGCCCGGAGAAGCGTCGGGTTGCCGCAGGAGGGGCAGAATTTGCGAGAGTTGTCTTTGCATATTCTGACGACAGAAGATATCTCAGCGGAACGATCCCAAACTGCAAGCGAATGAACAACAAACTTGAAGCATGCGTGACACCGCAGAACCCATGTCTTCACCCTCTCAATCTTCTTACCCTCCACACCAACAAGGCTCAAACCCATCTGCAGCAAGACGTTCTGCATCGCGAAATCGGCAGTCATGCATCCCACACCAATTTGTTCCTTCTTCTTTCCCTTGACTTTCTTGGGGTCATCATCGGGAACGAGATGGAGGGCTTTAGATTTGTGCAGGGCGACGTTCGAGGGAGTGATCCATTCCCCTTCACCGTCGTCCTCGTCGGAGGGGTCGTCATAAATGGGTTCATTTCGAGACGGATCTGAAGCGGTCGGTTTCTCTGGTGTAAGAGCATTTAAACCTTCCGCGTCGACCTGCTGGCCACTCTCAGATATCCGCTGAATCTCGACGTCAAGCTTCTCCCGTTCTTGCATATCCTCGCCCATCGTCTCTTTTGCATCTTCCTCCGCAACTCTCTCTACATCTTCGCCTTCGTACGAAGCCTCCTCGTCACTCGGCTCGGATTCGGAGGCCGGAGGCTCTTCGACATGCTCTTCAACAGCCGTCGTCGATACAGGTTCCGGTACAGCAGACGCTTCTGGGGAAACTGGGGGTGAGGACGGCCGTGGATCGGTCTGAGATGTGTTCACGGTTTCTTGAAAGTTATCGGTATTGCCTGATTCGTTAGACCCTCCTTGATCTTGCTATACTTGAATTAGTATGAACTGGCGAGAGGGTGGACCAGACGCACAATTTCCGCCGAATACTTCGACTCCTTTTGGTATTGTTGGTCAAGACCATACGTTAATGCAAGCACGCATAAATCCGCATGAGAGAGCACAGAGTAGTCTCCGGTCTTCTTTGCGAACTGAATTACTGTCCATTGGAATCTTATTCAATCAATCGTCCATACCCAAGAGAAATATCGATGGATAGAACTTACCATGGGATAGCGAAGCTGCGTCAGGACTTTGCACCTGTATTTTGACACCCGCCGAAAGTCCTAGTTGCTGGAAATGTTCTCGGGCCCGTTTGTCCTTCAATTCATCGAGTACTTGTGGGACCGTATAGAATGTCTCCGCCAATCCTCTGAGGGGAGACAGAGAGAGTAAAGGACCCGCGTCGAGCACCAGGCTTTGGCATGCCGGCTTGTTTTCGTTTTGTGGACTTGAAGCCATGATCGCTTGAAGTGTGTATAAGTGAGAGATCTGGAATAGACAGGCGATAGATCTGGAAGCGGTCCCAAAATTTTGGTGAATCGTGGGCGCTCCCACTTCGGATGACCGTTTCGATCGATCAGGGTGGTAAAGTAAGTAGCTGCAATCATGAACGAATGAGCAACAAGTTCAACTCAAGGGGCTTCGGCCGAAGCCCAGAGTCATATATTTAGAGAACGGGCCTCTTTGTGAACTATCTCCCCCACTCATTCCCGCTCGACTGAAGAGAGACGTACTTGCGATAATGGCATCTAAAACGTATGAGGATCATGAATCTCCACCAACAACCCCGAGCTGATCACATCGTTGTGTAGCTTCCGAGTCGTCGTCCTTCCAGGGGATGGAATCGGTGCGATAGGACACTCATGATGCACGGAATGCATAGTACATAACCCGGAATATAGGTCCTGAAGTTGTCTCCCAAGCAACCCGCGTACTCGAGGTAGTCGCCGCTTCGCTCAAAGATGTCGAGCTAAAGCTCGAAGCACACGACTTTGGCGGCGTCGCTGTCGACAAGTACAACAACCCCCTTCCCGAGACGACTTTGAAGGCCTGCCAGGAGGCAGATGCCATTCTCATGGGTGTGCTATTCATGTCCACTTTCACATTCTTCCTATATTTAATATTTATCACTCTCAATCAGGTTCGATCGGCGGACCTAAATGGGGAGTCAATAGCAAAGTCCGGCCAGAAACCGGCTTGCTCACACTTCGCAAAGCTCTTGGGCTGTATGCTAACATTCGCCCAGCAAACTTCGCCTCAGAATCTCTCCTCCAGAATTCTCCCCTCAAACCCGAAATTGCCCAGGGTGTCGATCTCATTGTCGTTCGTGAGCTCATCGGAGGTGTCTACTTTGGTGCACGCAAAGAACAGGGTGCAGAACCTCAAGAAGATGCTGCATGGGATACCATGATTTATAGCGTCCCTGAGGTACAGAGAATCACCCGGGTCGCGGCCCAGATTGCCCTGAACGCAAACCCTCCGCTTGCCGTCCACTCGATCGACAAAGCAAACGTACTTGCAAGTTCGAGGTTGTGGAGGAAGGTTGTAACGGAGACGCTACAAAATGAATACCCCCAGCTACAGCTTGACCATCATCTCGTGGACTCAGCAGCTATGGTGATGGTCGCATCACCCAAGAAGCTCAACGGTGTCGTCCTGACAGAGAACCTTTTCGGTGATATGTGAGTATAGAAGACAATGTCAATGCGGAACGTTCCTCCATGACTGACTCTATCATCATGCGTCTTCTCTCAGCCTATCCGACGAGTCAAGTGTGATTCCTGGCTCGCTTGGTCTCCTCCCCTCGGCATCCCTCGCAGGTGCACCCTCGGTTGACGACTACACGTCTCCTACCTTCAAGCCCACGCCGGGCCTTTACGAGCCCATCCACGGGTCTGCGCCCGACATTGCAGGTCAGGGCATTGCCAACCCCATCGGTACCATCCTTTCCGCGGCCATGTTGCTTCGGTACAGCTTGGGTTTGGACAAAGCTGCAACAGCAATTGAGACTGCTGTCCGGACAGTACTCGATGAACCCGCCAAGGGTGGTCTGGGGTTGAGGACGGCTGATTTGGGTGGCAAGGTCAAGACGGTTGAGATTGGTGACAAGATTGTGGAGACTTTGAAGAAGCTGCTGTAGTTGAGTTGTAAGCTTGGACGGGACGGAAAGGAAGAGATGGCCAGTGTGGAAGTGTCTTGTATATTGTATCTTGTATTTTTTCTGATGTTGACATGATATCACGGGCACATTACGTCTGTATACCATCCTTCTTCCTGCCAGATATCATGGGAACGCTATCTGCAAATGCCACCACGGGGTCCACCATAGGCATGATTGCTCCCTCCGCTCTCTCCTAGGGCGGTCGGTATATAAATACCGCATAGGCATGTGAACCCCATGTATCATTACGGACTGTTAACTTACATCGGAATACTGGGATCATTCGCAGTAGCCCAATTGCACCCTGCAGAACCAGCGAAATATCGACAGCTACCCTCACTTCGAGACCAGGTGGGTATCCTGAATGCATGGAGAGACGAGCGCATATCACGGATCCCTCAATTACTCAAGAAATATGATGTTGATGCATGGTTGGTACGTTCTCTGTCGATTCAATACCGATGATGATAGTAGTACTGGGTTGATGGAAGGCTGGTAGATGAGCCAACGAGAATACGCAGAGGACACAGTCTGGTGGTCTATGAAGGACGCCATGGAGTACGCACCACACAGACGGACGGTCATCCTCTTCCACACCAACACCTCTTCACTAGCGGGCCAGCCGAACCCTTTACGGTGGATAGACAATACCGGTCAAGTCTGGCCTGAACTTCTTTCGATCTTGGAAAGTTTCGATCCGAAACGAATAGCTATCAACGTGGACAGACACTTCGCATTCGGCGGTGGATTGCACGTTGGAGAATGGGAGGTGTTGCAGGAAGAATTGGGTGACGCATGGGTAGAGCGGATGGTGAATGAACCCATGATTGGAATCGAGTTTGTTGCAACAAGGGTCAACGGGCAATTGGAGTATTATGAGTTGATGCAGGAAACGGCTTGGGCTCTGATGGAAGAAGCTTTCAGCGAGAGAGTTGTTCAACCAGGCGTAACTACGACAGAAGTGAGTGCTGCCCGGTTCTATTTGTTGACCCTTGACCGAAACTTCTGTGACATGGCGTTAGGATGTCGAATGGTGGTATAGAGAGAAAATGCAATACCTCAACGTCTCCAACTGGTCTCACCCTCGAGTTTCCGTTCTGGTTCCAGAGTCATTCCCGGGGTGGGAAGGTACAAAAGACATCATCCAGGAAGGCGATCTCCTACACGTCGACTTTGGTATCACGGCAATGGGTATGAACACTGATACCCAACACATGGCATATGTCCTTCGAACATCCGAGGGCGAACAAGATGTACCGCAAGGACTGAAGGACGGGCTGAAAAAGGCGAACAGACTGCAAGATATTAACCTTGAAAAGATGAAAGCCGGGAAGACGGGGAACGAAGTCTTGACAGAATGTCTGGAGCAGATGAAGACAGAGGGAATTGAGGGACAGGTCTACTCACACCCGATCGGAGACTGGGGACATTCCGCCGGTGCGGTGATGGGTGAGTCCTTTTCCGCATATTGCCTCTCTTCATAGATATAGCTCATACTTGCGTAGGCTTTACGAACCTACCTACATTCGTCCCTCATCTTGGAGAACTCCCTCTTCTGCCAAACACATACTACTCGATCGAGCTGTATGCCTACCATTTTGTGCCAGAGAGGAACGAGACTCTGCGTTTCCGGTTGGAGGAAGATGCTTACTGGGTGGATGATAAACACGGTTGGAAATGGGTCAGGGGACGTCAAGAGAGATTCCACTTGGTAAATTGGACCACTCCGAAGCCAAAGGAACAGACTGTATTTAGACTCCAATCGCCTTGACTGTACGCTTATTCTGCGAATGGACAGTGAATAATTGCAGATGATACTGGCCCCACTGGACTGACCTTCTCGTTTGACCACTGAGTTGAGCAGAGAAAGAAACAAGGTTAGCCATCGCAGCACACTTCGCAAGACATCCGTATGGGCACAACCGAGCCACAAAGCATAGAGGAGTACTGTATTGTGAGGTATCCTTGCGAAAAACAAAAGGGGACATATTGAATACTATAGAACATGGGGTAAAAACCAGTCCTCGCAGCGAATGATTAGAACATATTGGCGAGCTTGCTCGCGGCCTCCCGGGCGTCCAACCTCGGCCTCGTAGGTTGTACCCTAACTGATGCACTCATCGCCTTTGGCCTGGCGAGTCCCAATGGATCCAGTCCATCATTGGCGTTGGAAGCATGAGCGTTAGCACTGGCAGGTCTGGTGGCCAATGGATCAGATGTCATGGGAGAGGGTGCTGAATGTCCAAGAGGGTGAGGTGAGCCAACGGTATTGACGGAGGGAGCTGAATGCAGCGGCGATTGGAAACCTGCGTTCTTGGAAGGCGTTTGCGGGGTACTCGCTCGGGGCGCTGGTGAGAAAGGGGAAGGGGTATGCTTGACGAACATCGACTTTGTACCGTCAACGAGGCGTCCTCCGAGCGGAGGACCATCGGCCAGCGGAGGCGCGAACGAAGTTGGCCTGGGTGACGAGACGCTTGGGGTTGATGGGCCTGCTCCTGGTGATTGTGGTGGTAATGACGGTGATCGCACCGCAGACTGTGAGGCTGCTGCGCTCGCTGCAACGATAGCTGACGGTAAGGCTGGTTGAGGACCTGCAGGGAGGGGCGCAGGCGGCTTCGCCGACACTGGTGTGCTAGTGTGAGACGCGAATCCGGGCCTGGGACCAGCAGTTGAGATCCCGTTGGATGGGCCAGATGTAGCTGCTCGCGGGATAGGGGGTTTGGAGAAGTCCTCCAATGGCGGAACAACAGTTGGTCGAGGTACTACGGCAGGTTTGGGAGCGATACTTTGATTCGCGGCATTACTGATGTCGGTTCGCAGGGCCTCAAGTTCGCGTAGATGTTGTCGTTCATACATGATGGAAGATCGTACGTGCTCCACGATCGCAGATGTCACATCATCGGCGACAAGTTTCTTGTGCCTGTCCAGCGCACGGTGGAGGTTTTGCGAAATACCCTCTGCTCGACGGGCAAGAATTTGTTCGTATTTATTTGCCTATCGAAGCGAATGAGGTGAATTAGCGAACAGAAAATATCTTAATGGACAGGGCGAACCTCCTCCATTTCTTCGATGGCCTCATCGACCCGTTCGTTGCGAATATTGCTACTCGCTTTGAGACGTTCGATATTACGTCGTTTGGATATCGTATTCTTGACTGCTGCTTGATATTCTTCGAGTACACCCGTACGCTGTTGCAGGGTTTCCTTGGCTGACCGAGCGTTCAGCCCTTGGTAACCCAACGAATCCCCCAGTATGACACATTCACTAATGGCCTGCGCCTGATCGAGGTCGGAGAGGCTGTGGAATGCTCGACCCAGTTTGCGCATGGCGTTGCCTAACGGCGGATGTGCTTCGGTTGTTGCCACGTTCACAAGTTTATTGCCCATCTCTGACCTGACAGTGGCCAATGCTGCAATGGAGACAGCTTCAATACACCGCAAGCGGCATGATAGGGAGCTTCTCACATTTCCGAGTCCTTGCAAGTTTGTCCACTGCTTTGGCAGCCTCGAAGAATTGAGTTTCGAGTTTGGTCAACTCGAACCGCGCGCGTTGGAGTTCCTCATCCTCGTCAGGGACGCCGCGACGAATGAGACTAAACCCGGAAGATGCCTTTCGTCTTGTGCTCGGTGTAGGCTGGTAGCCAAAGTCGCTCTCAATAAACGATCGCAATTCTTCTTCAGTTATCAATATAGGGTCTTCGCATATCCTGGTGAACCACCGTTGCAACATGATTTTGACCAGTCGATCATCCTCTTCGTCGGTTGGGGCAGAGGTCTGTGGTAAGGGTAGGGCAGGGATGATGGCCTGAGGATTGTTGTGCACGATTGTCTCGTAGAATTGTTGAAACTCGAAATACGAGCGCGAAACATTGCGGTAAGTGGTGCCTGTAAAGTTTGAGAGATTTGTCTACGGGGGGAGTCAGTTACTAGCTCTCGCCGGAGGGTAATTTTCAGGTTGTACCTGTGCATCAAATTTGACGAGTATGTCCCTCCTATTCCTGTCTAATCCCGTTATGCGAACTCTGAGATAGGGCTCCAGCTTCTCATATTTGGCGCCGTTTAAGCCAGTCGTAACTCGAGGGGAGATTAGACCGGGCTCTGGCTGGCCATATATCTGAGGTTCACGGCCATAGATCCCTGAGGCCGTGTTCAGCTTCTCTGGTGTTTCTGGTCTTGAATTCGACGGGCGTGGTAGATTGGGAATTGGGTCATGGGGAGAATGCGGCGTTGTTGGCCATGGCGGGGCGGGTTCCTCGCCAAAGGTTGAGCTGAGAGGATCGAACATAGCTAGTCGTGTTGAGAAACGAGGCGGGCTTGCCGCAAAGCGTGGTAGTCACTGGGCCCTGTGGTGCTCTGGGAGTCTCAGTTTGACCAGAGCACTCACCTGGCGTCGACGTCGACGGCAAAGCGGCACTCTGCACGCGTAGCACACCTCGCTTTGGCGCCCCCTGTCCATAAATGGAAGCCGTGGTAATGAGAACTCGACTGAGCCTGTCGACCAGACTCAGACTCACAGTCCTTCGTCCGCACACATTTTCTTCGCCGGCTCACTGGCAGCTTGCTCAGTGCATCCCTTCTGTCTCGATTATCCCTCGTACCTTGTGTACTATCAATGCACCAGTAACGCAATACAGTAATGCATAATTTGCCATTGTATCTCCGCACTTGTCTCTCACAAGTTCTACTATGATACGAAAGATCGTTACACACAATAGAACACAAATGAAACGAGATCGTACCCCTTCCCTCCTGCGCTGAGTTGCGATTGCTGGACAACAGACTTTGCAGTGCTGTATCCCTTGGGAGCTCATGTGAATTTCCGGCAACGCACAGTTAGAAGTTAAACCTAGACAAAAGTATATATTCTGGACTACGATTCCTTTTGGGGCCGTCTCCGAGCCAGAGTATACCACGGTACTATGATTGCGGACCTGTATTGTAAGAATATTCCAATAACAAATGATCCAAGCACAATATATATTACAATTACAATGCATCGTCTTCGAGTAGAGGTAGCATATGTCCCATCCTAAGAACCTTCGTCCGTAGATACTTGTCTAAATCTTCTCCATATACCGCACCTCCTCCAATCATCGTAGCACCAGCAGGCTTTTGCATCATCTCTTCTGCAGCAGGTTTGCCGTGTTGAACATCATCGTGTTGACGACATTGCCAACTGCGTGGTACCATCGGTACACGCTCGACGACTCTAATCCCTTCCTTCTCCAATGCCTGCACCTTGTCGGGATTATTGGTGAGTAGCCTGACACCTTCCCCCGCCTCTGTGCCAAGCCCAAGATCCTTCAAAATAGCCGCAGCTATTTCGTACCCACGCTCGTCAGCTTGGTGTCCCAGCATGAGATTGGCGGTGACAGTGTCGTGGCCAAGATCTTGCAGATTGTATGCGCGAATTTTGGACAAGAGACCGATCCCTCGGCCTTCCTGACGCAAATAGACAACTGCTCCGCGACCGGGAATGGTGGTGGATGGCGCAGAAGGCGAAGAGCCTGGGATAGTGATAGGCTGGGATATCTGACGAATAGCTTCGTCCAACTGTTCGCCGCAATCACACCGCATGCTCCCAATCGTTTCCCCCGTGAAGCACTCCGAATGTATTCGCACGAGTGGCGAAGGAATCGAGTCTGTGGTCACGTTCGGATGCTGATTGGACGGAGTAGATGGTACTTGGGACTTTGGGGACAATCGACCGACGTATGCACCCCGCGTGATCCTCTCCATGTCTGTTTCATTCTCGCTCCATACCGCGTCCAATGATTGACTCCGAATCGACGGTGCACGTAGAGGCGAGCTCTCTTCTGCAAGTTGTGCAGGGTCGACTACAATGGCGAGGTGCTCCTTGTTGTCGTGGTTATTATGGTACAGATGCAAGAATATAGGTCCATGCGGGGTGGGAACGCGAGTGCGAGCCATGCATTTAACCTCCAATGGAGGCTTGGGAGATGCGATGGAATCCTGGTGCGCCGGTAGAGCGGTATATGACGCAGGAGAGGCGGCCGCATGGGAAGTCGAACGAGATTCCTTGGGAGAAGCAGGAGGGAGATTTTCTGCTGCTCGCAGAGGTTCGGGAGCCTCCCTTCCATTCTCTTTTTCCGACTCCAAGCCCATTTTCTTCAGTCTCTCGCTGCGCGGTGCCTGCCTGCTCACATACTTCAGCCTCGGCTTCCTCTGCATCTTTGACTCTGCATCCTCCGGTTTCCAATTCGTCCAGTCGTACGAACTCTCATGGCGAGGGTCCTCCACTCCGGGGAAGAAGTCGTGCGCGTAGTGGTTGCGCGTGATATGTGGTGAAGCGGCCGCAGCCGCGAGTAGTAGCGGATCCAAGTCTGCATCCCGTCTCCTAAGAGGTCCTTTAAGATCGGGAAGAGTGGGTGCGGTAAGCATGTCTAGGATGGCGAGATCGGCGAAAGCATCCTCGACACCGTGCAAATCCTGGTGAAATGGCATGGTATTGAGGATGGGACAGATTGGAGGAATGTAATATTCAGAGTCTGGGGGAAGAATAAATAGGAATAGGATACAGATGTAACTCGTCGCAAGTTAGAGATGACAGCTGACTACATGGGGGTCTACTTATAAAGCGTTCAATAAATCCTCGTCTCAGATTTTCGGGCAACCGGTCAGCTTTCCTCCGATCCCACTCCTATCGGGCGCTCACTGGCCGCTTCTCACGTAAAGTTGAATTGGTCAGATCTTCATCATCCTCAGGCTCAAAGTACCAATTCTGAGGCGACACTCTGAGCTCATCTTCTTCAGCTATCGTCACTGAAGCCCTCTGAAGCCCTCGTCATAGAGTATGCTTGCAACTTCGTAGTCCTCGTTAGGAGAACTCGTGGTCTCAAACGCGAGTATAGCTGAGGATCTCTACGATACGTCGCTAATTGCCAGAACTTTCTCTGGCATCGGAACGCGCAGACACAGGATCCAGCAATGTGCAAGAGACGATTCTGCCTCATGGGAATGACGAAAGTACTTGCGCAATACAATCACATTGCTCTGCGCTGAGTGACCAATGAATTGCAAGCTGCCAGTCTTCTCACCTGCGGGCTTTCGTTCTCATGAGGGTAAGCAAGCGTAAACCAGTCAGAATAATGCTTACAGTAGTACTTGGCAAGACTCTCCGGGGGGAAGACCTTGCAGGGCGTATTGTCGACAAATGTACATACTGATACAAGCTTGAGAACGATAGTCCCCTCCGCAGACCTTACACTCACAAGTTCGTGTAGTTCACCCAAAGTTCACCCCTCGTTTTTGAATATTTTTTATTCCAACTGGATGACCGTGAGTCGTTCCAGTTCATGAGCGATTCGACTCGATAATCTAGCTCAAGTCAATATTGCTTCCCAGAAAGGAAGTCGTTGTATTACACCGTGACCTACGAAGTCAGTACACATGATGCACTGGCATGTTTCGCGGAGCAATCACTGTCGTGAGGGTGTTCAGGTTCTTGTATGACGAACAACGACTCCTGAATTGATCATAATGACATCCCTGCGTATGTGCCTATTCTTTCCTCGCCCATTGTTCTCTGTAGTTGGTAACCGGATCGCAGTAACGCCGCAGATCCTGGCCACAGCTATATATTCTATACACTCTTGCGAAGCGCAAAGCAAAGCATCCCCCCGTTCTGTCACATTAAATACCATCCACTGTATACCTCAAAGTACTCACTCTCTTAATCTAGACTCGCAGACAACATGTCCGAATCCAGAACCATACTCTTCCCACCACCTCCCCCAACGAGCAACAGAACCGACCCGCATCGCCGTCTTCGGTTGAAGCGATCTGCGAGGAAGCTCAGTGAGCTGCTGGGGACGACATCTCGAGTTGCCGACATTGAGGCGAAGTCTCTTCCCATCACATTGTTGCCCATCGGCGCATCCGCTAGCAACCCCAATTCCACGCGAAACTCCTTCGAGTCCGAGAGGTCTCTGAAGAGACAAGGATCTCTCTTCACTCGGGGGAACTTGACTCCGAGTTCCGTTGTCGCCACATCCTCATCGTCCGCGAGTTCATCCACCGTATCTCTCTCCTTGACCGAATCGCGAGTTGAGGATGCATCTAAAACCTCTTCGCGAAAGCCGAAAAGATCCAAAGAAATACCTCACCCTCTTGTCTTACGGCTCACACAAGCCCCCAAGGCTCTGGATGTACCCGTTGCATCCAACCTCTCTGCGCCCGCCACACCTTTCCTGGACACCCCTACTACCGCAGCCCCAGTGACACCCGTCTCCCCAACGCCATCCGAGACTCGCCGCAAACGCGTTGCAAAACTGACGCGAGTCTTGGGCGAGCGGATACCCCCGCAACTCGTCACCTCCGCTAAGACCCTCAGCCGAGGAGCGTTGACCCCAACCTGGAAGAAGAAATCGTTCTTCCCAGATCCCTCGCCGTCGCCTCCCCCAACATCCACAGGAAAGCTTGACAGGGCCAACAGAAGACGTAGCATGTCTGTGGACTATTCTGCAGGGGTAGTTGTACATGGAGACCAGATCGATTCTCCATTCGGAGTGTCAAGGTCTTCTCGTGTTTGGGTCGTCGAGAATAAAACATGGAGGGGTGAATGGAACAGAAAGGACATACGGGAAGTTCAATCGCAGCTGCGGTCATTGAAGGCGCGTTGAGCAGCGGTTCCATTCAGTTCATCTCCACTTCACACGGACTATATAGCCCGCATTCATTCAAACTTCATTATTCCTTGCATCTCCGTTTCTTCGCCTTCTACCTCTATTGCTTGGGGTCTTTGTGCTCAGTAATCTTGACGTCTTCCATATCTTTACCGTTGTAGCCATAGCGACTGACTTGCAAACTTCTGACCTATACGTACTACTTCCCGTGTTTCCTGTATCTTAATTGTTTCATACCGTACCGACCTACTCGTTTTAATTGGAATCGATTCGTGCGGCGATTCCAATTGAACGCGTGAACTGTGACAACAACAGTTGCATTGCCGTGGACGTACACCATCGTGTACCACATGTTTATAATCGCACGACAGCGGGACCATCGTCTCTGTCCCTGGAGATCGATGCGAGAGCCATACGGTTGTTCACTGCGGATGGGAGCGCAGCAGGGACTATACTGAGTGACTGAGTAATTGATCAGAAGATATGCCACAATACAGTCGGAATATTGAGGGCTCACGACATCCATGAAACCCGACATATCAACGGTGTTCTATGCCCTTCTTTCAGCTAGTCTCCGTTGCCTTCCCTTTCTTCTTCTTTTTCCGTGATAACAGGTTGGAACTGGGATCGGTAAAAGCAGCTGTCGTTTCGTTGTTACTCAGAGCCTCATCCCTTGGCCTCTTCCTGGACTTCGAGTTCGTGTTTTGGTCGGTTTGCACATGCTCCGAAGGAGTAGTGGAGAAATTGTCGGTAGCATTGACCTGTTTCGCCTCCGCGGAATCTGAGCTCTCAGCCGCCATAGCAACACTCTGAATTTGTCCTATAGGCTGTGGCTCTTGGGAAGCATCCTGTGAGGGCTCTTGTGCTTGCTTCACGTTATCGGGGATGACCAGCTTCGGTTCGGATAATATTGCTCGGTAGGTTTTCCGGGTTTCTTCCATGACGAACAATGAGAGGTCAATCTACTGAGCAAAGAGGTCATACAATACACTTACGGGCACGGAGAAGAAGTGCCTGCGGCGTCTTTGTTGAGGCATCATGTGCAAGATTTTGAGGAAGACCGAGGAATGTCAACCTTGTACTGGTATCAGAAGGAATAACAGTAGTGAGAAAGGAGAAAATATTCACAGATTGCCCACATCGCGGGGCGCCCTGAGGTCACTGGCGTTGATTCCTCCTCCGCTAACAATGATCCCCTTGCCTTTTGTTACACGGACGACTTCCCGTGCTGCCGCCCACCAATTCCTTTTCGTACCTGCGCTACCTTCTGTAGTACCACCGAATCCAAGACCGGAATCGCTCTCGGCACCAAGTGCACCGGAGTACGTGATTTCGAAGACAGCGCCGTTTTTCAAGGCTGATCGTATCAGTGTATGTTTGAGATTGAAAGGTAAACGAGGTAGGGTGAGAGGCAGAGCTATAATATGAGCGGTCAAAGGTGATGGTTGGGTATGTGTGAGACAGGCCAACGAGAATGATGCGGCGGTTGTTGGAGTCAAAGCGAGCAAGTCATAGGGGGCCACCAAGCTAGCATTACCAGTTGTCTGGTGGAAATGTTTGAGTATGTAGGATCAGCATAATACCCGTAACTTACGAGTCCAAAACCTTTCTCACTATCTTCATCGAGAACAATAGTGAGCCGTTTCACGAATGCGATTCCCTCTCGTTTCTTCAGTTGTGCAAGTAGTGGGTCCAAGGTATTCACGTGGGTCTTTGGATCAATCTTTTTCTGCACCGTCTGGTTGAAAGCAATGACGGTATATCCTACTAACGTCGCATGGTGAGTTGGATACAGGTATTTCTGATGATAACACTGACAATGGATGAGCAACTCAATGCAAGACTCGAGGGCAGAGATTTGAGCGGGAGTAAAGGTCACACCCGTGGATGGCTGCGCCTGTTGCTGAAACTGCTTCCCTTTCCCTTTCTTGGCAGGCTGTGTCTGGACTATGGGAGCTGGGACGTTCAGGTCAATATACATGCTGTCGACTATGAGACGACGCGTCTCTTTGAGTCGTAGAATGAGACGAAAGTTCCAAGCAAGTTCCAAGCGCCTCGAGAACACTGGCGCTATGTGAGTTCAATTTCAAAGCACTTACTTATTTCAGGGTGACGCGTAATCACGTGAGTCGAATTTCTAATTCCCTCGAGAGCGATTCGGACGAGTCTCAGTCTCGGACTGTACAGTGCTGCACAGTATATGTTTCAACAGAAATAACTCTGTACCGAGACATCGCGATAGCCTAGGATAGCCTGCTGGCTCCTGCTGGCTGCCCATATGAATTCTGCATATTTATAGTGAGATGTGCTATCATCGCTATATTAGGGCCTGGTAGCACCGCCACAGGACTGTATATGGGCCCGTCGAGAGACCGCTCGGCTCACGATTTGTTGCCATTGATTTCTCAAGTCCCCAGCGGTTGGCTGCGGGGTGCGGTCAGCTTAGAAAGGTCGTCCGCAGCTTGTTCGTATCCCATTTCCTTCCTGCTGCTCAATGCCATGCGATGAGAGGCTTTCGACGCCTGACACAATCCTCCTCTAAATTACCCTGCTTCGGCCCCGTGCTTGCGCTTTGAAACTATTCTTGTACTTCGTCAGGTTGCAGCAGGCGTGCTTATGCGTCTGCTTGGAGTGCTCATTGGAAGCTTCGTCTCTCTTGTATCCGTATCCCAGTACGTTCGCGGCGCCGTCTCCCTCCCGCGCTAATCCCCCTAACTCGCATCCCTCGTAGGCATGTATATGCACAAGAGACTGCAGCACCGGCTGCCTCCATTGAGCCCATCGTCGCTGCAGCAAAGGCAACCGCGGAGGCTACAGAGTCTAGCGACTCCAAGAGCCCAGATACTGCGACGGACACCGACGATTCAAAACAAACGAGGGATCCGTCGGCTACGACCACCCCTCATTCCATCACTATCCTTCGCCCACACACCCGCAACCATTCTCGTGCGACTCCCTTCCCTCACATACACAACCGTACGCTCTCGTTCCCAATAACCCACCACTGGCCACCCCCGACAGCCCGACCCCCAGGCGACCCTTCAACCACTAACAACTCCTCTCAGCCCAGATCGCATCATCAATCGACTGTCGCGATCGTCTTCGAGACGTTTGCGGGGATTATCGGTCTGATATTCCTCCTTCTCTTCGTGAGGTGCATCTATCGCTGGAAGAAAGCACCTCCGAGGGATCGCATCGCCGTGTTGCTAAGCAGGCATCAGTTGGAGAGAGAAATGGAGGAATTGGAACGGGAACAAATCGCGAGGAGGGCGAGGATGGTAAGGAGAGGGTCTCTCCTCCGTCCACCGCCTCCGCCATATCAGCATGCCCCTGCATATGAAACAGTTGTGCAGTCCCCGCCCCCTGTCTAGCTGTTGTGTTCCCCAGTACGAGATACAGTTCGACTCCCGTCCCTTCAATTTTCTTCTGCAACTTGCTGTCTCTTCTTTCAGTTTGTCGCCTCCTCACGGGTGGGCAATGGACATGACCATCACTATCAATACTTCCGCTTCTCATCGCATGGGTTCTCTCGTTGTTCAACATTTCTTACACTTCGTATGATACCATAGCACACTCACTTCTCACTTCTCACTGGACTGATGTAATCTTAGATATTGTCGATGTACGCTATGCCATCGTACTCTTGCATACAACATGCCGCAAATGTCGATCCGTAAGAGCATTGGGCTCCTTATCCTAGGAGGGAGGGAATCAAGCCGAAATCATTTGTAACAAACCTCGGATACCCACACAGCAAGAGGGTGCAATGTTGGAACTCCCACAGTCCCTGCAGAGCACTTCAGAGTTGAAGAATTCTCATATTCAGCGGACTATATTCGTACGGAATATACACCCTATGTACGCTATCCCCCCATCAATGTTACACTCCAGAATTTCCATGATTCATTCCTGCCACTTTCCCATCTGCTATGCATGTCAGATCCCCGCCTCAACTCCGCCTCTTCTTGCCCTACCCCGCCAACGCTATCGCGCCCGACCAACGGCCTCCCATTTCCACTCATCTCGCATGCAAACTTAGCCGAAATTGTGCCAATAAACAGTGGGAGTGGTCGCTCGCCTTGGAATCAGAGGAAGTCTGAGTCACGCGTCGATGGCGGAGAGGAGAGGCTGATGCAAGTACGAGCACTGCCGGAGTAGGAGGAGATTAATGGCAAACGCACCATACATGTTATTGAGTTTCTTCTGGTTTATACAACATATGGGAAGAATATTGAGCGTTGGGTATACAGGAGCAACATCACCTGCGACAAGTCTTCGAAGGGATATAATTCGAATAAAGTCAACGCACCTACCTGCACGAGGGATCAGCACATTAACCTAGGACGGCGTTACAGCCTGGATTCGAAGGTATCGGAAACCTCCGCATTTGGCGGTGCTACCGCGACCTGTGTATGGTGCGTTCGTAGTATGGAAACCTACAGTATACATTAGAATATATCACTGTGCTATTCAACGTCCAACCCTCATGATAGCGATGAGGATCATAGCAGCTGAGTGGGTTGACCTGTTTGTATAGAAACTTATCCGTTGTTCCGGGAGTTCACTCCCTATAGCCGGTGTATACTCGCTTCGCTCGCAATTGATATTGTTCGCTCCTGAATGGCCCGTGAATGCATTAAGTACTTAGCTGGACGTCCAAGCAGCGTTCAAGGATGAGATGAGGATAACGGCGGCGGCGTAGTGCACTGTGTATGAAGGTACTTAACGTAATACTAATACACGCCGCCACGTGGCGTACATTATTCTAAACATGGCAATCGCGCACGAATGTAGTAGCGCGTAACAATGATTCTCTATTGTCTTCGCGAAGTTCGAACTCGGCAAAGGCACAATGGGGGTTGTGTTTCAAGTGTTCGGTATAAACTCTCGAGTTGGCCCACATCCTACACATAGCTATCTCTCTCTTATGCCATGCTAATTCTACTTGTAGCTGCATTTTTATCTGCTCTGCTTTCGCTCATTTCTCTGCCGCACAGCTGGCAGTCGAGAAATGTACCTGTTTTGTCCGTCACGGCATGGTTGTTCGTCTTGAATCTCTGTAGAGGGATCAACTCGAGCATATGGATGTCTAATTATGAACTACGGAGGACTATATGGTGCGATATCTGTATGTATTCAACCCCATCTCGAATTGCAGCACGCTAATCTGACCGACGGTATGTAATATAGCGACGAAACTTGACATCGGTGCAATGTCAGCATTGCCTGCGTCGGTCTTCTGCCTCTGCAGATACTTGGAACTCGTACCTTCGCAACGGGCGTCGAAGCTTGTACCGTTATCTGGCTGGCGATACAAATCTGTAGACTTGGCCATTTGCTTTGGTCTACCCATCGTCCTCATGGCTTTGCGTGAGTACCTGACTTGGATTGATCGGTTATAGGATTGCTGAATATCTAATGTTGCTACTCTATTTTCTAGACTTTGTCGCTCAAGAAAGACGCTACAATGTTATTGAGCATATTGGTTGCGTACCTGCAACCTCCAACGCCGTCCCTGGTATAATCATCGTGTACACTATCCCATTCCTGATAATTATGGCGGCCTCGTTATATGCCGGTGCGTCCACCGCTGGTTCTACAAAACTCATCAACTGATCTGTATCGGATTAGCTATCGCGTTTCACCACTTTCTTCGGCATCGTGTTACATTCGGCGCACATATTCGGTGCTTTGACCCAAACCTCACGACTGCCTCGTACCTCCGTCTCTTCATTACCTCCGTTATCTTTGCCATCATCCTCGCAGCAGCAACGACCCTCTCATTGATCACCTTGTTGCACTCGGAATTATTATATCCACGGATGCATTGGTCGCACCTTGACATGGACGTTTGGTCCATCATGGCGTATAGTGCTGATACTTTGCCCAAAGCTACAGTTCGGATGCTATATGCTTTGTGGTGGGTCACGCCCACCTTGGGCTTTACACTATTTTTGCTCTTGGGGCTTGGCAAGGAGAATGTTGCGCTGTACCAGACAATGCTGTGCTGGTTCCGGACAAAGGTCTATCGACCCGAGTCAGCGTCAGAGAAAGAGTGAGTCAATGATTCTTCATATCGGGTCGTTCTCTCCTAACGTTCCCTAGCACCTCTTCTCCCCGCACGATAGTTGTCCACAAACTCTCTACAGTCGACATTCGCACAGACTCATTCCGAGGACATATGCGTCGACACATGGGCGACTCCCCCGTGTATACACCTTCGAGCTCTAACGCGTTCTCAACGTCGTCGGAGGTTACGCTCGCCATGAGCAACGCGTCCTCCCCAAGTGTTCCATCCTTCGAACCGGACGAGAAGATGATGACGAAGATACTTGCTCTGAAGAGCATGTCTACGGTGAACGGGTCATCCTCTAGTTGCTGCGTGCACGATATCGAGAATCAGATCTTCTCCACTTCGCCTTCGTTAGAGGCAAATTCGCATGAGAGAATCATCATCTCCGATGAATATCCCGCTTCAACACCACCGACACCACTGGCACCTTCGGACCCCGGAAAGCCTTCTGATTCGCCGCACGAGCTATCTTCACGTCCTCGTGACACAGAGCCTTGTAAGCCGATGTCCCACCCATCCATAGCAGCCCTGTCAACTTCGGAACGATCTCAAACCCCCCAATCACCACCATATTATCGACCGTTTTGCGGTCCCACGATAATCCCCAATCGCCGCATACATACGAACCCAAACGACACGTCTTCGCCGGGCGAGAGCGCGTCCATGGAGGGTGTATATGTGACGGTGACCAAAGAATTCCGAGCCGACGGCGATGACTTCTAACTCGCCTTCAAACTTATCTTCTGGACGACTCTCGGGTGCACTCACGCTCACCATAAACGTTGACGACCCTTGCGTTGACGATATTCTTGCTCATGCTTGGTTCATGATGATCGATGAATATTTCACGCCTCTAGATGACTTCGAATTTGATTTTCGACATTGTTGTATTATTGGTGGTTCATGTTACATATCTCTTTACTACTTTTCACTGAGGATTTGGACTTCACCCACAGTTGTGTACCCTATACCCTGCACTTCACGTCACATGGATTCTCTTTCTTCATTCTGGTTGTACTTGGTAATTACAATCTAGGTTCAACGTTTGGATCTCGTTCTTGCAAGTTGCAACCGGGCAATCCTGGCAACCACCTTCGGCATGCTGAAACAATCCACCCAAAATAGAGAAACCTGCGGAGCAACCTCGAATATCTGGGGAACCAATGTATATTCAGAGAATCAGGAGTCATGAACCATGAGGTGGTTGACGACAGAGTAGCGGTGTTTAAAGGAACGAGGGCAGAGATCGCAATTGTATCTTCTGTTGGTACTTCAGATGGTATTCATACGTCTTCTCTCTTCTAAGGTTAGGAGGATGAGTCCTGGGTGAGTCAGAAGAGAAGAGGGATTGGTGGATTTAATATGACATTGGGGAGTTTCTGCCGGATAGTGCGGTTGACCCACTCCACCCGAAGGGCAAGTCTCACTCCTGTTGAAGCAGAGAGTAGTACGAAAGTAACATTGCAGGACCTATCGAACGGGCAATGGATTTTAGTTGAACGTTGAATGAGCGCATGCGAGAGTCGATATATGAACGCTTTGGAGATGTGCGCGAGCCCGATTGGCAACAAGGACGGATCATTGGTTGAGTTTGGGTCTTTTGTACAATTGCAGCGGTTAAGAGTATCTGGGGCAATGAAGATATGTGCAACGAGTATATGGTCACGGTAAGGAGGGAGAAGGGATGTCCCCTTGTTATTATGGCGCTGTCCTGCATTGTCCTCACTTACACCGGGAAGTCAATTGCACTAGTCAAGTGCATTCATAGGCAAAGGCAGAACATGACAAGAGCTTGAACATTCGATGGCAGTTCAGAGCACCCAGGGAAATTACTTCAAATACATTCAAGAACGATTGGCCGAAGGTGGCCTCGGTATCGTCGGCATGAAAGAACGACTGTGGAGGCACGGTCACGTGAGCATCACGAAACTGAATATTCATGTGAAAGCGTACCGGTTCAATACCAAACCTTTCAGAGCTCTGATTTCCCGCCGGACTTCCTCCTCCTCCGCAGGTAGCGGCGCACCGATACCTAACCCGGGTATCCTGACAGTGGAGATGGCATATGTTTGCGTCGTGATATAGCCGGTGAAGTCTGAGAGTGTTTGAAGTGTATGCTGGAAACGGTTCACGGGCGAACGGGGAGGTGGCAGAGCAGACTTCAGCGAAGATAGAGAAGAGATCACTGGCGGTAAGGATGGTGGCTCTGGCTTCTCATACGACCAAACAGCAGCACCGTCCTTTTCTTCTTGCTTGAAAATAGGTATGGCATTAAGCGTGTTCCATAGTTCATTCTACAAGTATACGACATCTCAATCAGCTAACGCGTATGCTGAATTTGAATGACTTACAACATATTCTTCTCCCTCTTCGGTACGGACAAAGGGGAAAGCCTTCTCAATGGTATCGCAAAGCACCTGAGTGGTGACAACTTCACCCTTCGCCGTCAGTTCCTCGATGACGCAGCGAAGCAAGCTCAAAGGCGAAGGACGCTGCTCATCTCCCAACTTCTCCTGAAGAGCCTTCACCGTGTGGCACTCGGCTAACGCAGGGTCTTCTTTGTAGGGCTCTTGACGGGGTAGATCCCGGAATGCTCGCACTTGTTCTTCTTTCAGATTGGATAATGAGGCAGTGAGATTGTGGAGAAGTTCTTTCTGATGTTCACGTATTGAGAGACGAGCCTCGAAGGATTTGGTCAAGCGTGGATAGATGTATCTCTGGAAAAAATCATTTACTGTTACAGTGTGATTCTTTGATGCGAGTTTGGGTACGCACGAAGTAGATCAAAATCAAAGCGGAAGAGCCTCCTGCTATCCAGCTCATTATCCTTGCTAGCCCAAGTAGAAGATTGGGGAGATTCGAAGGGGGAGGTTGCGGGTATGTACGCGGAGGTACAAGTAATGTCTGAGCAGGTACATTCTGAGGGAACGGTCAAACGTTATCACGTATCCAGGCAGACAAGAGATAGTTACATTTGAATTGTCATGCAGGAGAGAATCAATCTCCTGCTCATTCAATCCTTTCTCAGCGAGGAACCTCCGCTTGGCCGTATTATCCTCGTGCACTATTTGTGGCGACTGGAGGAACGCTTTAGCGCGTTGCAACAAATCATTCCTGTCTGCTAGCGATTGTCCCCCGTCAATCTTGGATCCTAATTGAGGTTGAATAGGTTGTGTATGTTCTGGCGATTGAAAACTTTGCGAGGGAGCTTCAGAAGCCTTGGACGTCGATGGCGTTGCGTCGTCGTTGCTCATCCTCCTTGACGCCCGTCTGCTTTGTGGGCGCCGGTGTGCTATGGTATAAACGCTCGCATTGTCTCGACCGTTTTGGGAAGGTGTTCAAGTTCATAATAGTCAAGGCTCTTGGCTTCAATTCAATTTTCGACGCTTGCATGAAATTCGCATAGGCGTCTCACGAAATGTTTTGCTAAAGAGCGAGATGTTATAACTCAGACGAGTCAAAATAAGGAGGAGAGAAAGAAGTAAAGAAGATATATACTACTAATATCACCGCTTTCCCCTCTTTCCGCCTCCAGCCTTCTTCGCCAATGCGGTACTGCCCTTCCCACCACTGACGGCTCGGACAGCTTTCCGCACGTTGAGAACGTTGTCCGACTTCTTGGATTGTTTGGCAGCAGGTTCGCGATCCAACTTTGAAAGAATCGCCAGGTCACGCTCCTTTTCCTTGTCTGCAGAAACTTCGGTAGGATCAAACTTCACATTTGTTGCAATTGTTAGCAGACAGTATGAGAGAGAACGGATGAGTATGAGCGTACTTTGCGCTTGACACCCTTCAACTTCTTTTCTCCTTCCATAGTCTTGTCAAATTTGCCCATACTGGCGGTGCTGACCCTTGTCGTGGCCAACGTACGGTCAATGGCTCGTTTCCGTTGCTCTTGCAGCGGTTTGCCATTATTTGAGTTGCCTAGCTCTTGTTGAGCTCGAGCAAGGTTCTGTTGATGTTGCCGTTCATTCTTGGCCATTCTCGCCTTCCGTTCAGCACGAGCAGCTATGCTTGGATTGAAGTCCATATCTTCACGAAGGAGCGGTGAGATTTAGGAGAGTTCTGGACATAACGAACAGCTCACCAGCATTAGCAGGGACTTCAGTGATCCATTGAGTCTCGATCTCCTTATTTTTACCCTTCCAACCCCATCTGTCAACCCATTCTTGCTTCTCTTCATCCCACACCTTTTTGTCTCTCCTCTTCTTCTGGATGCCCTTCGCCTTTGCAAACTTCTTCCACTTCGTCAAGGGTTTTGGTTTCGGCAATGGTTTCGCGCGGGGTAACAGTGTTGTAGGTGGGGGGAGCTGAGCAAGAGGACCGTCTGGCGAAGAAGTTGTGGGAAGGGAAAAGAGCTGTGCGATGAGTGCTTGGATGCCATCTCTCGCATTTGATTGAAGGTAATCTTCCAGGTTTGCACTGCAAGTGATCAGCAAGCAAGTTATGTAGCGGCAAAAAACACACGTACTTGTAGCTCTCCTCATCTATTGGGTTCAGGTCAGTTACCGTCAGAAAACCAGCATCAATGTCAAATGGGATGTCCCTCTCGACAGTAACTGCTTGTCTTTGAATTCCTGGTTAGTTGAGTTCACAGCGTACTGTGAAAGCGAACATACTTCTTAGCTTCCTCCGCAGCAAGTATATGTGATACGTCCATGGTTCAAGCCCGGAGGGGTTCGTGCACAATGTAGGGATGTGTTCAGTGTTCAAGCTCGAAAATATCGAGGCTCATGCAGCGGCAGACATGTTCTGCAAGCGCCGACTGATCGAGCAGCCGCCCGGGGCCAGGAGAAATTGCCGGGTGCAACGCATGCGGAC
>JSYW01002938.1:0-11192 GCA_000787475.1 Lentinus polychrous
TGATATCAAAGCACGGAGGCCGGCGAAGTAGGTCAGCAGTTGACAAGGTTCTGTTGACTGTCGTTGTATTTGATATCCTTTCATCGCAATCACCTTCTCAATTGCAAGGAACAGGTTCTCGTTGCCGGCAGTCATGGGGCACTAGAGAATAGAGGGCACGTACATCATAGATGGTTGATACCGATGCAGGCTCATGAGAATATACTTCATCCCAGCGCGATTTTCCACCCTGTGGCGTCGCAGTGAATCAAAAGAAGCCAAAGCCCTACAAGAGTCCCGCGACTGAATGGAATACGAGATTAATCAGAGAAACGAAGCTTGCAGGGTGGTGTAGTCGATATGCCTTTGACAGAAACCGTTGATGCACGCTCGTGGTAGCTACTGATCTCAGCTAAAGCAAGAAAGGGGATAGTAACCTCGCCTTATGTGTGTGACTGGAAGTCGGACGGTAGAGGGATGGGATAGTATTGAGGTGGTGACGTATGGGATAGAGTTACCTAACATCTTGAGCTATATGGGTGTTACTTCCCGGATGCTTGTGCAGACAAACATCACCTGTTCTTAATAGACTGATCAACATCGCACGAGAAGCCAGACGCAGTACGGCAGAAGGGTTCCGGGAGAGTCCCGCAGATGCAGCTCGGTTCCACCGCGATAGGATAACGCACCTACTAGCACCGCACGACGCCTCCAGCAACTTTGTTGGACAATGGGTAACTGGAACTGGAAAGATGATCGTAACATGATCACCCTTGGTAGGGGCACGAACGGCAGTGAGTCATTGTGTCAGCAGCAAGAGCATGCAATTATCGTGAAGACACTGTATTTCCATATCCCGAGGTGCTCCAGTGCAGGCAGCACGTCGATCAGGCTACCACTCTAGGGTCCTACCATCATACCAGAGGAACGACACTGCATCCTCTAACTTTGCGTCATGCGCGACTTTGAGAACTGCTGCTGCACTCCCGGCGGGTGTCAGAGGCTTGGCATCGGGTGGTGGGGCAAAACCGGCATAGTCGTTGACGAGACCTCCCATATCTGTATCAACCCAGCCAGGGTGGATTATCACGGTGGTGATCCCTTGGTCTTTGTTGATCGTTCCCCATTTCTTGGCTATCCTACGTATCGCAAGCGTCAATGATATCGTTAAGCCGTATTGATAGGACCAAGGACTTACATATTTTGGGCCGCTTTTCCAGCTGAGTATGGGAACGTAATGGCCGCATTGAGGTGGGCATTGGTGAGAGAAGCACCAAGCGAACTGATGAATACGACCTTCTTTTCTTTACTCTTTGCGACTAATGGCTTGAATTCGCGAAGAATGTGTATGATTGGTGCGGTGTGGAACTTGACCTCTTCCGAGAACTTCTCCACATCCCTGCAGTGTCCGCCAGTTAGTCATATTACTGATAGCGGAGAAAATGAGATGACATTACAGTTCGTCGAACGGAGTCAACGTTTGTTCGTTGATAGCAGCATTGTTGATTAGGTAGTCTAGTCCGTTAGGAAGTATCCTTGCAGCTTCCTTAGCCGCATTGGCGATTTGCTCCGGTACGGTTGTGTCGAGAGTGATCAGTACAAGCTGACTCTTGGGATATTTCCCGGCTAGTTCCTGAAGGCCCTTCGATGACGCAGGATTACGCGCGGTCGCCAAAACCACATTGTTAGGGTCCTTCAGCTGCATATTGAGAGATGCAAGAAAGACATGATCAACTTTGGCAATAGCAATAGCCTGAGGTATCTGCGTACCAGTTCGATTACTATGGCCAATCCAAGGCCCCTGCTACTCCCTGTAATGAGGTAGGAAGGCATCGCGGATGCTTATGGGTGGTGCTCGGTACGCTTGAACGACGGTCAGCTTTATGTGGCCACCAGGGCCCAGCGTCTCCGAGTATTCAGGCAAGACGAGTAGTCTGGATGTAACCCGGAGATTACGCAGTGCATCGGCAGACAAGCAGAGGTAGGGTCGTGTCCGGACGGAAAGTCCCCACTTTCAAAATGACATTCAAAATCACTTGTCTCGATTTCCGAAGATTCAGTCTGGAACTAGGATGCAACCCACGATGTCGGAGATGACAGAGCATATCAGATAAAAGAGACATCTGATCACTGAGGAAGACATACTACCGACTCGCCGAGTATGACTTCCTTCATGTACGCGTCCATTGCTTGCATAGGTGCTATGTAAGATAGTAAGATATTTGAGGCTGATCTGGCGATGAGTGAGATTCTAGCAAATGCAATGATGACATTGATGAGAGACACGCACAGTCAACATGCATTCCGAGGTGTCACATAATATCGTATACAACATTACCACTCTGAATCCCTCCCGTCGAACAGCAGGAATGGGGCGACTTCCTCCAGGGGACTTCACTAGCAGGTTTGAGCACGCTAGCCGCGCTTTCTGTCGATGTCACAGGGGTCGTATTAGGCGCGGTCTTGTGAACGTGCTCGGTGATGAGACCACACAAGTTCGTGCAGCCAGGGTGGATGATGACCGTGGTGCTCCCGTGTTTTCTTTAATTCTCCTGCCCCCATTTCCGCCGGGCAATCCTACGGAACGTGTCTGTTGACGAGAATCAACTCAGGTTTCACGCACACATTCTGCGCGACTCTCCCCGGCAGAATACGGAAGTCCGTATGATCTAGTATAGGTGAGAGAACCGCCGATGGAGACGACGGATACGACCTTCTTCTTTTTACTCTTCCGGCTTGCACTCGCGAACTATATGCATAATTGGAGTGGTGTGGAACTTGACCTCCTCTGAGAATTTCTCAACGTTCCTGAAGCGGCAGGAGTTTATAGATACAGTAGGGAGTGACAGAGCAATTATTGGGACATCCTTACACTGGCAGATCGTCGAACAGCGTCCGTGATTGCTCAGGTAAAGGTAAGAAGTGCATTTCAAAAGCGCGGGGCAGGTCCCCAGTGCCTTAGTGCTGGCTATCTGTGCGTATGCACTCTTTCCGGCTTCCTACTGTTGCTATCAGTTCACAAGTATAGATGCAGTCTACTATGCACATACTGTTCAAAGCGTCGTGAGAAAAGCACAGGGCAAAGTACCCCGGCTGGACAGAAAAGGAGACTGTGTAATGCTGAGGAGGCTTTGACGATGCACGAGTATACGTAGCCTCATAAGGGTCACAACAGTGACACAAGCCCACATGAACACTTGACAATGACGGACATTCCAACGATCGAGAGCTTGATGTTCGAGCACCAAAGTGCGAGGGAAAGGTCAAGGAGCAGGCATGCAGATAACAATGATACAGAATGAACAACATGTGAAGAGTAGCTTTTACTTGAACAGCTCATGCAGCAGCCTTTGCCTTTGCGTCCTCAGCGGCAGCAACCGCAGGGTTGACCTTCTTGCCATCCTTCCATCGGACACGGGGAGGGGGTGCACGGTTGCGACGACCCTCACGAGAGCGGACACGGACAACTATAGGGGAGAGAAGCAGGTTCAGTAAAACCTGAGGATTGAACAATTAGATATCAAACTCACCGTGTGAGTGGATAGCGCACGAAACGCAGTATGCGATTTTGATGTAGAGCTTGGGAATAACATACTCTGCGTAGCAGATCAGTAAACAGGAAATTCTTAAGGGCAAGCATGAATGCAACGCACCAGGGTAGACGGAAGCCTCGCTGATGTCCCGCACAGCAGCGCTCTCAACCATGTTCCTCACGGTGAAACGCTTGATGGCCTTGTCCTTGGGGACGCATCGCGAGCAGTTGGAGCAGCGGACGAAGCTAACGTGGCCACGGCCCTTCTTGTTGCGGCCATTATTTCTTCTCTTCTTCGTCTACAGCATATCGTTTTAGCATGATGTCCGTGTTAGGGTCACAAGTGCAAGATTGGAGTTTTTTGGATGAGGCACAGGGATGTCATCCGAAGTCATCTCGAGGAATCCATCGAATTGGTGTACATTCCCGGCCAAAATTCGTCGTACGCAGTGCTGGGAAGGGTCGCAGGGAGTCAAAGGATGCTCACCATGATGGAAAAGCGTCGGGGTGTCTTGAGGATAACGGTGTCGAGCCCGACGACTGTGTGGAGGAGGCCTTTGCGAGTGCTCCTGGCCAGTTAATGGATGCGCCCAAGCCAGCCCTAAACCGGAAGTCCCACGTGGTTATAACGGCTTCTTCCGAGCTACCTCTTTCGGCAATCAAGTTGACGCTTCCGGCCTACAGCCGCTTCCCGTCAGTGTAGTTACTAGTTGTCAGTCTCTTTCTCTACCTACTTTCGATACTACATACAAATTCAGGGATCGCCTCAACGAGAGTACCAATTCTCCTGTCTTGTTTTTACCGGCATAAGACCTCTCTGGGAAGCAGAGATACTCTTTTGACCTATAAATACTACCGTTCGGCGCCTTCTCAAGAACAATAGCCCACAGAGTACAATGGCCGGGAGATATCAAGTGAGCCCGAGGGACGTTGCCTCGTTGCCTCATTGTGGCTTGTTGCAAATTGTCTCCAGGTATATAAGGATGGCCATGCGTTGGCCGAGATGCTCGTTGCCCACAGCCAGCCACAGACTGCTTTACTGGCCTCTGGTGCCCCAGTGCCTTCCATTCGCTCTACTCACTCACTTGCATAGAATTCGAGCCCGGTGCTCCTCCAATTACCTAGCCATTATCACTGGCTACATCCACAAACCAGCTCACGTATTGCTAGAAGTTGCTTATCGACTCACATTCATTTTGTCATAAATTCACGCACTACATCGACATGATGTTCTCCACGCTTTACGCCCTCTTCCTTCTTCCATGCGTCCTCGCTGCTCCTACACAATCTCTTGACTCTGCCACTCTTCTGCAGAATGGTCAGGATGCACAAACTCTGAACTCGGAGTTCAAGTCCTTGAATGCCAAGGACGCATGCGATTGTACGTTGTTTTCTCTACCTACACTTGATGGTACGTTGACGAGTTCACAAAAAGCTGGCCAAATGGCTTGTGTACAAGGCGCACTCGCAACTTGCGAGTTTGGCGCATGGAAGTTGCAGAAGTGTAATGACTCCGAGAAATGCTTCGCTGTTCCAAATCTCAAAGAGCGAGGAACCGTACGTGCCCTCTTCACCAACTTGTGAAATCTACATCTCATTGAATCCTCCCGCACAGAACCTCATCTGCACGAGCGAAGCACACGCGCTCTCCATCATCCAAGCTTCAGGTGTTCAAGGAAACCTCACCTCAAATGATAAAGGGAACAGCACAGTCGCGTTCCCTACCACATCCCTTCCTTCCTCTGCAGCCCCCTCTGCTTCCCCTGTCGCTTCCGCCGGCAACTCTGGCAAGAATAGCACGACCAACGGCACTACGTCTGGAGACGTCCAGATCATAACCGTCACTGTCACCGCTTCACCCTCATCCATCACGGCAGCACCCAGTGTCGTCACACTCCCTGGAGTAACAACTACGCTGGATCCCGCGGGAGTGGCAAGCGTGTTGTCAAGTGTGTCCAAGGATGGCGTTTCAGTGGTAACGTCCACAGAAGGCGCCTCTGCGACTGCTTCCGCCTCTTCGGTGGAAGTCACCTCCAGCGCGAAGCCCGAAAAGACCAAGACGAAGGATGTCAAAGAGACGAGTGTCAGTGCGGGTGTGGCTACCACTGGTGGTGCTAATGCAAGCGTGACGAGCATAGTTGCTTCTGCGACCATCAAGTTGAATGGCGTCGCTTCCCCTACGTCCTCCTCCGCTCTTGCCAATGCTACTGCTTCGACTGGTGATGCTAATGCTACGACGGCCTACAAGAGGTCGTACGTGGGAAGGAGGGGTCTTCGCCGATCATTCTGATCAAATTAGGGCTGTCTGTGTTTCTCTGTTCGCTTTGCTTTCAATTGCTTGTAGCATTAGGGACGGGTTCCAATCTGTAGCCTTACTATTATACGTCGCTGTAATGTCATACGGGTCATCAGGATCACTTCCAGTGACTCAAAGTTCAACGGCACAATCATCCCCGTGCTTTCTGCTCCCCGCCGATCCTGGCTGTCTGAGCGATCTTCATTTGGATAAGCAGTAACCGCTTCGGGACAGACGCATCCATATGAGGTAACGGCTTTTGCTCAACTCAAGCGCCAGAATCGAACCAGCTGTGCGTCACGTTGAGCGCGATGTCTTACATGTGATCTTCACTTCGAACTACCTTGTTCGTCCCTCGCCTATATATCGATTCAGGAGGGGACTTGACTCTACTACGAGACAACTGCCCTTCCTCTTGTTGTACCTCATAACGCCTCGCTCGCTCCCGGGATCGCCACAACGAGAACGGCTCCCTTCCGAGGACTGTCTCAAAAGATAGATATCCCCTGGCCACGGTACCCAAACAGAGCGCTGTACCCAAAACTACACTGCTAGCGTACTTTACCTCTCCACTCGCTTCTGAGAGGGACCTTCGTTTGTGAAGATGAGGTTCACGAAACCGTCCTGGGTTGTTCACAAAGGTGTGTATCCTCCCTCCGCCTCCCCATTCAAGAAGGCTTTTTTATTGTTCTATTCTCCTCCCTCCTTATTATAGATCCATCTTCCAGAGACCAAACCAAACGTCTATCCATATTCTGCTGCCATGTCCACCCAGACGGTTCGCGCATAGCCACAGGAGGGTTGGACGCCAAAGTGCGGATATGGTCTACGAAACCTATACTGAACGCGAACTCCGAACTCTCTGGAAGGCCACCAAAATCTCTATGCACGTTAACCATGCATACCGGTCCGGTGCTAACGGTTAGGTGGGCTCATTCGGGGAGGTGGCTTGCGAGTGGGAGTGATGATGCCATTGTGATGATTTGGGACCTGGATCCGTGAGTAATGTGGTATTTGGGCAATAACATTGGCACACGCTAAGCTCATATGCTCTATTAGGACCGCTAAAGGGAAGGTATGGGGTTCGGACGAGGTGAATGTAGAAGGATGGAAACCTCTGAAACGTCTCCCTGGTCACGAAAGTGGTGCGTCATTCCGTCCTGCCCACTCTCCTATACCGCACCGATCCTGATATGTGTCAAAACAGACGTGACGGATGTTGCATGGTCGCCTGGGGATAGATACCTTGCTTCAGTAGGGCTCGACTCAATGGTGTTTATATGGTGCGGATTCACCCTCGGTATGTTCAAATCCCTACTCCTGTCTCTCTGGTAAAGCTTAAGGAAGTTCCTCGCAGAACGTCTTGCGAAACTTGAACTGCATCAAGGATTTGTCAAAGGTGTATGTTGGGACCCAGTAGGAGAGTTCCTCGCCACAGGTTCAGATGATCGCTCGGTCAAAATCTGGAGAACGAAAGATTGGACACTCGAAGCGGAGATCAAGAAACCGTTTGAAGAGTCCCCCGGCACATTCTTCCGCAGGCTCAGGTTTGTTCACATGAAGACTTCTCAGGACATTGTGATAGACCTGACTGTATCTACATTCCTAGCTGGTCCCCGGATGGCGCGCATATCACAGCTTCGAATGCCACCAATAATGGTGGGTATGTCTTCATAGCTGCTGTTATATCCAGGGGTTCGTGGACGTCGGATATCAGCTTGGTCGGACACGAGAATACAGTCGAAGTTGCCGTAAGCGTAACTTTATAACTTCAGTCCCCCAGATAACTCACAACGCGATGTAGGCTTACAATCCGCATATATTTCTCCGGGATCCCTCGGCACCAGTCGTGGCGTCCAATATTTGCTCTGTGGTTGCACTAGGCGCAGATGACCGTTCCGTCTCCGTCTGGCAAACAAAGTCCGCTCGGCCTCTCGTTGTGGCCAAAGAAGTGTTTGAACGCCAAATCATGGACCTCAGTTGGTCACTTGACGGGTATACGCTTTACGCCGTTTCTTCCGATGGGACAATGGCCGTATTTAGCTTTGACCAAGACGAACTTGAAGGCCTTGCCCCCCTCTCTGTCCAGGAACAGTACCTCAAGAAATTCGGGTTCACACCTCCCCCGCTTCCTTCTGGATTCTCTCATACCACTGCTTCACAGCAGCAAGCAGATCAACGTATGACACCACCGCCCTCACCGAAACCTGCACAAGCTCGTGCTGTCTCACAAGACCCCGCGCAATCGTCGGCATTCAGCAATGGGTATGCCTCCGGCGGAGAAGTTATCAATAAGCTGGTAGCGAAGAGGAAGCCGCAGAAGAAACGCGTGCAAACCACGTTTATGGGGGCACTGGGCTCAGATATCCCCTCGGCGAACACGAATGATATTCCTAAACCTGGACCATCCAATACGTCCGTCCCGATGGCGAATGGACGGTCCTTCCATGAAGTCACTGGGATCGCCTCTTCTTCCAGAACACCTCAGCAAATGTCTCATTCACCTTCCGCCAACTCATTCTCAAACGATTTCAATAACAAGTCAGAGTTTAATGCCGACATGGATTTCCCGCGGGATGAGGACGTTGATATGGATACGGACGTAGCCATTGCATCCCTCGATGGCAGCGGTGCGGTCGGGAAAGGAAAGAGGAAGTTAAGCGCAATGGACTTCCCTGATGATAGACCGGTGAAACCCAGAACTTTGGGAGGAGATCGTGTCAGGGAGGCGGTAGCTGTTAGGGAGCTAGCCATCAACCGAAGTGCGAACTCTGTGGTGGTGTCTGAGAGTCTTGCTACGAGCTCGATTGAGTCGAGTGTCGCTGGACGGTTGCCTGTGCCGTCATTGTTGAACTATGTCAAGGCAAGCGTTGAAGGGTCCGAGGATATCTTTGAGGGTAGGAACTACGATGATGGAGGTACGTCGATAATGCTATGTTCTCGATTACGTGCTCGTGTTGACCGATCCGTTGAACACAGTAACTCCAACTGAAGTGATCTACGTCAGTGGGAAACAAACTCAATGGCTTGATTATCTCCCTGCGCCTGTCATGTCACTGGCTGCTACTTCGACATTCTGTGCCGCTGCTATGCAAGATGGCTCCCTGAACGTGTATTCGCTTACCGGCAGAAAGTACGATTCTCCATGATACACTAAGTTGGGTTACGCTAATGATTGCTCTCCATAGGATCATGCCTCCTATCAGTCTGGGTGTACCAGTATCGGTGATCAGCGGTTCGAAGAACATGCTCATGGTGGTAACATCCACTGGTCAAATGCATGCCTGGTACGTATCGTCGCGTCCTTTTGAATATTTTACAATATCTAATTCATGATTATTGCGATAGGGATGTGAAGAAACAGCAAGCGTTATTCCCGCCGACGTCCGTTTTCCCCGTTCTCGGCACTTCACCAAATACCTCCGTCCTCTCAGCGGTTATCCGACCGAACGGCGCATCCCTGATCCATCTCTCATCTGGAGTCGCACATACATACGACCCAACTCTTCTCGCCTGGACCAAAGTGTCTGAAGGTTGGTGGGCCGAAGGGTCCGATGCCTGGCAAGGTCGTCAACGCAGCAACAACGCATCTTCCCTAACAAACCGTGGAATCATCAGTACCGTCGAGGCTTCCATCGCCGAACGCATGCCAACGATCGATGCGGTGAAGGAACGACCGACTTGGTGGAGCGATGCAATGACATTGGGACATCTGGAAAGCAGGATGCATGCTGCGAAGGCGTTGGATAGCCCTCAGGAATACAAGCAGGCCTTGATCTTGTATGCAAAGAAGATCGCGGATCAGGCTTATAGAGCAAAGGCGGAGGAGCTGATCAAGGAGTTGTTCGGGCCCGTTTACTGGTATGCGTTGCGCTTCTTGCATGCATTGGTGATCATTGACAATTGTTATCTAGGCGGCCTGGGCGGGATGACACCTGGTCACCCACCGTACTTGGGTTCTCCAAGCGAGATTTACTCAAGGACGTCCTCGGGGTGTTTGGTGAGTCTTCTTGCACCTGGCCAGTGATGTCATGCTGACATTGGCACGTAGCTCGGAGCAAGACGTTGCCCAAGCTAGCAGCCGACTGGCAAGACATTCTGAAGAAAGCAGCCAACGACAGCTAGCGAACCTGCCCCTCCATTGTCTTTTTCCCATAGTACTTGGCTATCTTGTTCTCTCTTTCTGGTTGTAAGATGTTTGTACGTTTCTCTGTGATACACTACAGTACAGTATATATGTAGTATACACCTCTACGGCTACGCTCTGGGTACTTCGATCCTCCTAAAGCAAGCTAGCCACTTCTCGCCTTGATTTCTCTCCACTTTCTTTCCTTCCTCCGTGCTGGTGTATACAGCGTCAAGGATCAGACCCTTGCCTTCCGCTCGCAGGGCCTCTTCAGATACCGGCTCGAACAGGGGGAATGACTCTAGATGCGTCTTCATCCACTCATGCAGGTCCTTGACGTCGGTGATAGTGTATACGATGCCTCCAGGTTTCAACACATATGCATATTCTGCGAGGAGTGTCGGGGAAATGATACGTGCTTTGTGTTTTCGTGATTTAAAGTGAGGGTCGGGGAAGAGGAAGAATAGTGCGGACAGGGTGTGTTTTCGGAAGTAGTTTGGCATGAACTTCATGCTGTTCGCGCGGACGATGGAGACGTTTTGATAAGGTCCTGGTTGGGAGTTGTCCTGCGACTCGGAAGTTGCACGTAGTGCTACGATGCGGTCGTGTACGTATTGCGATACTTGCACGCGAATCTCCATACCTACGATACCGATGAGTGTAACGACTTTGGCCCCCATGGATTGTGCCTACCGAGCATCAACGTATCAGGATAGAGAGGAGACAATGCGACAAGAAGGCCTCCGAATCCACATCCTACGTCTGCGAACTCTGGTACCTTTCCGGAGCCTGCAAATGCAGGATAGTGTGCATCCCAGTCCATTTCTTCGGGAGAGGCGGGATAGACCAATGCATGATCGGAGAAGGGATTAGCGTGTGCACGCTGTCTGTAATGCCTTTTCTATTCCATTCAGTATGAATCGAGCATGTTATTTAGGAGGAGGAACTCACTTGAGGGAGAACCGTTTTGGGCTGGGTGGTTTGCGGTTCCGTTTGTGCAGATTTTGCGCCACCGCGTTTTCGTTTCGGCATGGTCAAATGCGAAGAATAGTGCCTTTTGTCTTCGTTGGAATAGTAGCTTGAACCAGAGAATGTGGGCACAAAGGAATTGACAAAGTTTCAGCCAAAAGCCAAATGATCGAACTTGTCGAACTTGTCCTTGTTCACCACAAACGTACTTTGACCTCCGGGCGTCTATGCAACCCATATATTTCCTCCCTCCCGCTCGGAGGGAGGGCAACAACCCAAGGAACCCAAGG